>JAADXB010000004.1:0-57769 GCA_023337495.1 Pythium diclinum | reverse complement strand
TCGACCACAATGCCGTGCAGATCGCCGTGTACTCGGGCCCTTTTCCGGTTGGAACCTCTGTCTACGTCCGAGATGAGAAGTCTCGCGTCTTCTTGGCTGCTCGCGTGATTGGCGGTAGCACTGCAAATGGTGCCGTGCCCACTGTCGATGTCGCGTATCCTTCAGGCCTGCGACGGTATCACATTCCGGTGTCAAAAGTCTTGGAGCGTCGACGAGAAGAAGCATTCGTGTTCCTCGTGCACCGTCGTGTCGAGCGCTCGGTCAACTCGTTCGCAGAGGCTCACATCACTCGGCTCTTTGGCGCTCCGCTCACGCTGCGTGTCTCCCTGCGTACGACGACCAACTACGATCTGTACATGCTTGTGTGGTGTCGGCTCCACCGCATCTTCAACTGGGCAGAACCTCCGTCGGCCCAGGAACTGGTCGAGATGCTGCGGACACAATTGTCGAAAGACGACGAAGAGCAAAAGCAGCAGCTCCAGCGCACGGGGCTATCGACTGTCGCGCTTGGGCGGCATCTCGCGTGGACAAAGTTCGGCTTCAGTCTGCGTATGGTGACGTCCCATGGTATCGGGTGCTCAAGATGCGAATGGATAGAAGGCTGTCTTGGCTGTGTGATTCTGCCATCACCAAGTACGACAATTGAACTCTCTGCCGAGGAGACGATCGCCATCGACTGGGATATCAAGACACTCAAAGAAGAGTACGACCCGATCCAAGCCAGCAAGCTCGACACCCACGAGTCCGTCCAGCTCAACCACCGACTCGACAACATGCCGCTCAACATTCATCGCTGCCTCGACATGTTCACGGCGCAGGAAAGTATCAACGAGGCGTACTGCGGGCGGTGTAAGACGCATCGCCCCGCGACCAAGACGATGGACTTCTGGCGACTGCCTCCGCTTCTCGTCATCCAACTGAAACGCTTCTGCTACACGCAAACGTCGCGACGCAAGCTGCACCACTTCGTGGATTTCCCTCTAACGGGTCTGCGACTCGAAGATTTCGTCGCCAAGAAGCGAGCGCCGAAGCGTTTCCAGCAGAGCGGCTTGGTGTATTGGCAGTTTCTCGGTGGCAAACTGCGAGAACCTGTAGGGGAACGTGTTGATGCGGCGGATGGAGAAAGCAATGGCGATGAAACAGAGTCGTCGCCGCCTCCGAAGGTGGTCTCCGCACGGCAGACATCGTCTCCCCTCATGGACGCGCCAGCGACTGCTGCTCAACGGGCGGATGACTCGCTGCTGTATGACCTGTACGCTGTCGTGAACCACGTCGGAGCCCTTGGCGGAGGGCACTACTTTGCCTACGTGCTGAGCGAAGACGACAACAAGTGGAAGTGCTTCAACGACCATCAGTGCAAGGAGATTGACGCCAAGGAAGTCGTGTCATCGTCGGCATACATCCTCTTCTACCGGCGTCGCGATATGAAGGACGTCCAGATCGAAGACCTGTTTCCACCAATTCGTCGCAAGCGCAAAGCTGCGAAAGAGGACGAAGAGGACTCAGCCGACGAAGACCAGGCCAAGGTGGAAGAACTCGTCGAACAGACAAAACTCGCCACAAACAGTAGTGGCTGTGTGATCAGCTAGTCGGACGGTCACCAGTGGAACTGTACCACAGAACGGCGCGTTCTGTCTCTCAATATCTTGTCTTTACGATGATCGCTTCATAAACTCTACGACGATGCACTGTTGGGGCGCTTGGACAGGTTCTGAAGCTCCTGTTCAGCCAGCGACTTGACGCTCTGCTCGCTTTTGTCCTTCTGTAGAGGCAGCAACATCCAAAGCCAGTCAGCACATAGTTGGTTCATGCATGCAAACCAACCCTCGACACCGGGACTCACCTTCTTGACGTCGAGAGAGCGTCCCGACTTGGACTTTTCTGGACGGCTGAGCAAGTTGTTGAAGAAGTTGGCCAAGTGTGTGGAGTTCACGTCCTTGTCCTCACGCTTGCGACGCTCAGCAGCCGCACGACGAGCAGAGGCAGCGGCCTCGGCCTTCTTGCTGGCCTCCACGCTCTGCTTCTGCAGATCCTCGAGTCCAGCACCGGCAGCCTTCTCCAGCTTTTCCAGCCATCGCTCGTGGGGATCCAGCTTCACGTCACCAGAACTCGCGCTGGCAGCACCGTTCATGGCATGGTCTTCCAGTTCTTCTGCTGGCGGTGGCACGATCTTGTCAAAAGGTTTGTCAGCGGGCCATTTGGGCTGTGAGCCAACCAGCGTCTGGTTCACGAGTCCGAACGAGTCGGAGCCAGCAGGCACGAAGATGGAGCTGCGGTCCACCAGCTGAGGTGGCTGGTCAAATTTGAACAGCGTCGGAAACGCACGGTGGATCAGGTATTGACGAAGCACATCCACGTTCGTGCCGGTCTTGGCGGACGTGTACACGACAGTAGCTCCGTCTTTTCACAACCACAGTCAGTAGACGGTAACCCGTAGCTGTCTACCGCCACGGTTCACGTACATTTGATGGCGAACTGGCGCAGCACGAACTCGATGTAGTCCATCTTGACCGAGTTCTCAGGTCGCAACTATGGAATCAATCACCCGTACTATCAGTAAATGATTGATTGATGAGACTCCATCAATGCTGTGAAACTTACATCAGACTTGGCGACGATCAGGATGAGCGGCACGCCCAAGTTCTTGGCCAGCGCGCCTTCCTCCAGCTGTTACAATCACCACACAGACCACGTTAGGCCTCACAAATAGCTCCCTTCCGTCGAATATTGCTGTACTCACAAACTCCTTCTTGTTGGACAGATCCACTGACTTGGGCTGCGAGTGATCAACCGTCTACATCAATCAAACACACAAACAAACATCAATCAGTCAGCCTTACTCCAGTGGTACACCCAGGACAACACCACGTACCGGATCCTCGTAGGACAGAATATACTGCTTGATGTCATTGTAGAGCTGCGTGCGCTGCTCAGGCACGAGCTGGTTGATCTGCGTCAGCAACTGGCCTTCCAGCGTCGACGTCCACTGCTCCAGCGCACTCTTGATGGTCCACGGCCGCGACAGATCCAGCACAACGGCGACCACCGTCTGCGCCAGCGACTGTGGCTTCACAGCCGTCGGGATCAGCTCCGCCAGCGGCAGCTCGTTGAGCGTCCACGTGTTGATGTGGGCGATGACGTCGTCGGCGGCGTCCGCCTGTCCGCTTTCCTTGGCTTTTGGATCCAGCACGTGCATCGTCGTGTACGAAAGCAACGCAGAGCTGGCGAAATGTGTAGCCGGAGTCGCGTCATTCGCTCCCGCGGTGGACGCTCCATTCGCTGCAGCAGCGTCGTCCTTGAGCGACGCCGCGCCGTCGCCGTGGTTGGCAGACGCCCGTTCGTCAAGACGAGAAAGAAGCGCCGTCTTGCCGCTCTCGTGGTCGCCCACGATGAGCAAATTCACCGCAGGAAGCTTGGACCGCACGGACGAATCACGGAGGAGCTGCTGCCAGAGGTTGGATCCTGTAGCGCCCACCATGGGCGAGTCACGCGCCGCCATTGCCGCCGCCATTTCCACCCCAAGGTTTCCGGAGAATTGAAGGATGGTTCCCTTTCTATTCGAGTTGGTTCACTTCACCCCTCATTACCTGTATTAGCGGATACGCATGCTCCAACGAAGGTATGTATCTATCACCTCTGTCAAACGATGATTACCCCCGAACGTATTGCTACGTAGAGGTATTTGGTGTGGCAGGACACCACGCACGTGCCTTGATTCAAGAGCCCCACAGTGAGTGGACGGACACGAGAAGCAAGCGAATCCAACGCTGGAGCTCATCATGCGCGTCATGTTAAACCAGCGGATATGGCGCCAGGCTCGGCGATCCAGCGCCGTCACCACCAACTCAGCCGTGCGCGTGGCTATGCCTCATGGTGGTGCAGTGGCCGTGGCTCTCGCTGGCCCCAGCTCCGTCCGTGAGCTCCACGGCAGTAGCCGTTGGACGGCGGCTGCCTCGTCGTCTCCGCTGCTGCGCACGAGCCCGAGCCAGCGCACGCAGTCTCCATGGCCGCTGGACATTGCGTCCATGCAGGCACGCTCCGTGTTCTCAGCTGCGGACGAGCCGGGTTTGTTCGACGGCGAGGAAGTGGAAGACGTCAAGGAGTCCATCACCGAAGAAGAGTCGCCGTACATTGAGATGCTCGAGCTCACGTACAAGGGCGAGAAGAACTGGAACGCAGCCAAGGACATTTTCGACGAAATCGTGAACAACGACGGCGCGGGACTCACGGTCAACGTCGCGACGGCGCTCATTGAAGTGTTCGCCGTGCGCAAGCGTCCCATGGAGTGTCTCGACGTGTTGCGGTACACGCGCGAACAGGGCATCCGCCCGCGTATCCACGCGTACTCCTGCACGCTGGCGTGCTGCTACAAGGAGCTCAAGTACTCGCAGGCGCTGCGTGTGTTCGAGATCATGCGCAATGACGGTTACGTGCCGCAGCACGTGACGTACTCGCGCGCATTGTCGGCGGCGCTCAAGGCCTCGCAGCACGAGCTCGTGCTCGAGATCTTCGACGATATGCTGCGGAATCGAATTGAGCCATCCATCGTGACGTACAACAGCATTCTCAACAGCTGCGCGCGCAACGGCGACGTGCACTCGGCCATGGGCGTGCTGCGTGCGATCCGCCAGCGAGGCCTCGAGATGTCCCAGAGCTCGTACCATTCGCTTGCGATCTGTGGCGGCAAGACCGGCCGCTGGGAGCTGGCGCGTGACGCGTACATCGGCCTGCGTGAAGCCGGCTTCACGCCGTCGATGACCATGTACAACTCGGTCATCGCCGCGTACGCCAAGGGCAAGCGTTGGGACGACATCATCGCGCTTTACGACGACATGCCCACGGAGTCGCGACACATGCTTCAGCACGCGTACCTCGGTGCCGTGCTCATGGCCTTCGCCAAGTCCGAGAATGTCGCCATGCAGCAGAAGGGTCTCGCGATCTTCGAAGAGCAAAAGGCGCTGGGTAAGGACTCTGAGATCAATCTCTTTGCCCACAACGCCGTGCTGTTGTGCTACTTGAACACGGACCAACTCGACAAGCTGCACGCGCATGCTGAAGAACTGAAGGAGAAGGGCTTCAAGTGGGACGGTCTCACGTACCAAAACGTGGTGCTCGCCCACCTGCGTGCCGGCGACGCCAAGACCGCGCAGCAGTTGCTGTCCAAGCACGTCAAGATCATGGAGTACTCGACGGTGTGCTACCGTGAGCTGATCAAGTACCACTCGGAGGTCAAGGGCGACGCGCTCACGGCCTGTCGCCTGTCGATGGAGATGATGCAGCACAACCCGCGACTGAGTCGCCAGGACTGGCATACGGCGCTCGACTGTGCGCTCAAGTCGAGCAACCGCGCGATCTACTGGAACTTCCGCAAGTGGCTCAAGGTGCGAGCATCGATGATCATCAACGAGATCCCCAAGGAACTCATGCTGAGCGAAGCGGACGAGCCGCGACCTAAGCACAAGAACAACAACTACAACCACAAGCACAAGCACTCGAACAACCACAACCACCACAACAACAACCACAACAACAACAACCAGCAACGCCAGCAGCAGCAGCAGCAGCAACAACAGCAGCAGCAGCAGAAGTGAGCTGGCAGCGGCTTAGAGTTGACGGAGGATCACGTTGTTCAGTCGAGGTGTTCGCCAGTGCTATTCGTTCTATAGTTTCACAATAGGGTTTATCATGTGCTCCGTGTTCTCTGCATCGTGGTTATCCTGTTGCAAGGGGCGTCCTGTCCAGCAGTTCAACAACTTCACCAAAGCCAAGATCGCACTATGATACCCGCGTCACACGTCACAGATTCCACACACGTCACAGATTTGTTATAGCTCCGGCACAACGGATTTCCACTGCTAAGCACTGACTGCAACCTGCGAGCTCTGTAGTGCGGATGGTCAAACCATCCTTCTAGTAGAAGGATGGTAGAAGGCTTCTACTGTCCACTCCATCGACGTCGACCCTGGTAGAAATTCCAGCGATGAATGCCGTCTCGGTGCATCTCTGTTGCTTGCCATTTTCATTCGTAGAACCATGGAAGTTTCGCCGCATATTCCCAAAACCGACAAACGCCACGCGAGCGTCCAGCCAAGTCCAGTTGAACTCAGACCGAAGCGGTGCGGCACCTTCGTTCGCGCTTCTGGCACCGCCCCGTATTGATCCAAACTCAGCCGCCACTGTCTCCCCCGTCACACAGATCACGCTGAGAAGACGCGCGGAAGCGGAAGCCGAGCAGACGCGTGCCGCATCTGTCCACACCCACAGCGCCGTCCACACACGCAGCGCCATGCGCTGCCGCCGAACTATTCACGTCGGAAGCTCGTGACCGTTCAATGGCCAGCCCAAGAAGCCACATAACACCCACCAGCAAACCCCGCGCTCTGTATGAGTCTCGCTATGACGGATCGACGATACATCCACGACACATCGACGCATCATGCCATGTGCTTGCCTCCTCTCTATGCTCCTCCTTCTCCACGCCTTTTCACTGCGGTCACTTTGCCTCATACAGGCGTCGCTGGTCAGATTCCCATATCAGCCTGTGTTATCCGCTTGCTCACGTTCCGGAGCTCGTCAGACCTGTAGCCATGTTCCGCGAATCCAGCTGGTGGCTCGGGTTGACCAGCTGCAACAGGGCGTCGACTAGGTCTGAGTTCTCAGACTCAGACCTAACAACAGCAAATGGACCGGACTCAGATCCTCGAGAAAGGCAGTTTTGTTCAAGAAACCAGCCATGCGGTTGCCCGTGAAACTGGGTTGCTGGGTTGCGGCGCTGACAACTTCACGTGGACTCAACCCTCATGCATGAACTGCTGGCCGCCACGAACACAGCGGGAGCTCTCGTGTTTGTGGCTCGCCATGGACGGGATCCTTACTCGCCAGCAGCAGGTCCGTGGTGATTGCATCGCTTGAGCTGTTCCTCAGGGATCGGTCTGTCAGGCGGCGCATCGCCTGACGAGTAGCTCATTCTGAAATCCTCGGCGTCTTCCAGACCACCTCCTCTCTTTCTCTTCACTACTCTCTTTCAGTATGTGGACGGCTTCTCTGACGGCGACGGCGCTGCTCGCGCTGAGCACATTCACGTCGGCGCACACGTGGATCGACTGCATTGACACGGACCGCAGCGTGGTCTACGACAATGCGCGCAAGTGGATCTACGGTGGCACGGGCGGCAACGGCCAGTGCCGCGGCTACATGAAGAACTACCCGGGCCGTGGCGATGCCAACATCAACACCAAGATGACATTCAAGATCCTCATGGACGACGTGCCAAAGGGAAAGCCAGTGTGTACGTCGGACGCGTACGAGTACTCGAGCTGGCGCAAGCGCATCCAGGTCAAGGCCGGCGAGAAGTTCTACTACGCGTACACGGACAACGGCCACGTCGCCAAGGACAAGGCCGGCCGTGGCACCTACTACGGCGTGTACTGGACGGGCGCCGCCGAGTCGAGCCTTGACAAGACCACGGACCTCACGCAGGACAAGCTCATCGACGGACAGCTCCACGACTTTGACGACGGCAACTGCGGTCAGACCTACGAGGATGGCGACTTCTCCGGTAACGTGCTCAGCGGCCGTGCTGGTAACGACTACCCGTGCGTGGGTAACCTCATGATGCCAGCGGGTACCAAGCCAGGCGTGTACAACTTGGTCTGGTTCTGGAAGTTCTACAACGACAAGGTCAACGCCAACATCAAGACGACTGGCGGCTCGTACGGCGGTGCCGCGTACTCGAGCTGCTTCCAAGTCGAGGTCGTCGCGGGCGGCGCGTCTGCCAGCAACGACGACGACGACGACAAGCCAGTGACCGTCAAGCCAGCGAACGAAGCCGGCACCATCCCGGCGGCCTCCACGCCAGCCCCAACGACCGCTGCCCCCACGACGCCAGCTCCTACCACGGCGGCGCCAACGACCCCAGCGCCTACGACGGCAGCCCCTACGACGCCACAGCCAACGACGGCGCCTGCTACGGCTGCGCCAACGCCAGCTCCTACACCAGCTCCACAGCCTGCGGCGGCGACGGCCTCGCCAGTCGTGACGCCAGCGGCCACGACGAAGAAGCCCAAGCGCAAAAACTGTGACGCCCACTAAGCAAAGCGGGCAGTGGTAGTAGTAGTAGTGGAGTTAGTTTATTGTATGTCAACGATGATATCAGTCAAGGACCAGTGAGGCAAGTGCCGTAAAAGTAATCGTATCAATCGAGTGTCTCGGTCTCATTTTTCGTTTCTATTGCAATGCAGTCAGTCTCACAGGTGAAACTTGTCTCGACGAAGCCACATCCTTACTCTTACGCCCACAGCTCCTGGATGTAACGGTGCGAGTCCTGCAGGTCCTTGAGCGTGGCCGCCGCGGCGTCGCTCGACTGCTTGCCGTGCGACTCGATGATCTCGTGGAGCACCTTGTGCACGTCGTTGCCCATGCCCGTAGCACCGCACACGTAAATGTACGCACCTTCTTCTTCGATCAGCTTCCACACGTCGGCGCCGTGCTGCGCCAGCAAGTGCTGCACGTACACCTTCTCGTTCTGCTCCCGCGACAACGCGAGGTGCAGATGCGTGAGCACGCCGTTGTTCTGGAAGCCTTCGAGCTCGTCTCGGTAGATGAAGTCTTCGTCGCGACGACGGCAGCCAAAGTACAGGATCGACTTGCCCACGGTCACGCCGTTCTTGCGCTGCGCATCACGCTCGTGGAGGAACGCACGCATGGGCGCAATGCCCGTGCCAGGACCAATCATGATGATCGGCGTGAGCGGGTTCTTAGGAAGACGGAACGTCGACGGACGCACGAAAATGCGAGCCGACGGCCATTCACGCAGCTTCTTGGAGCCCTGCTCGCCTGGACGGCTATCACGCTTCTTCTTCTTGTCGCCGTGGGATCCCAGCGGCTCCAGGCCACCCAGATACGTCGAGCAAACACCTTCAAAGACACGGCCGTCGTGCTTCTTGTTCGTGATGATGCTCACCGTCGCGTGGACGCGCTGTGGGTTCACGAGGCTCGACGACGAGATGGTGTAGTAGCGAGGCGTGAGGAACGGCACGAGCTGGATGAGCGCCGCGAGCGGCAGCTTGATGGACGAAAACTGTTCAAAGATGTCGACGTACGTGCGCTCATCGTCGAGCACCCACTTCTGGTACTCGTCCTTGCCTTCCTTGGACGCCAAGTGCAGCAGCTTGGCCTGTTCGGCTTCGTTGCGCGCGTAAAACGCGAGCTGCTTGAGTGGTCCCTTGCGTGGCGCGCTGTTGATCGACAGGTAGCTCGTCAGGATCTTCTCGACCGTGCAGGGCGATGGGAAAGGCAACTCGCCGAGCGTGTCCTGGCCCAGTGGCTCCAGCGAGACCCACTGCTCAAGGTCCAATCCGAGACGAGACGCAAGACGCTCGACGTTTGACTCGGTGTTGTCAGGCAGAATCGCAAGGTTGTCCGCGGTCAAGTACTCGACGCCCGTGTCCTTGAGGTCGAACTCCATGTGCACGGTCGAGCCGCCCACCGTGGAGGCACGCAGCTCACGGTTCACGATCACCTTGGCATTCGCCGCCGTGAAAAAGTGCTTGGTCGACGCCTTCATACGCACGTTCGCAGGTTGCGGCGCGACGCCACCGACGGCTCCGGCCGGCGCACGCACCTCCGTGACCTTGTACTCGAGCTCAGGCGCGCCGGCAGCGACCTCCACCTGCTCGTCTTCGTCTTCGGCACCAGCGATAAACTGCTTGCGCAGCTCCTTCCACAGGTTCTCCTTCCAGTTGTCGAAGTCCTCGTCCATGGATCCGTCGTCGTCGCCTTCGCCGTAGTTGTACACGCGGTGCGCGCCAAACTCCTCCATCTTCTCATCGACCAGACGGCCCATCGAGTTGTAGTGCTCGTACTGGCGGTTGCCCAGGCCAAACACCGAGTAGCCGACGCCCTTAAACGACGCGCTGTCCAGCGAGCCAGTCTTTCCCTTGAGCAGCTTGGTGAACTCGACGGCATTGTCGGTTGGGTCGCCCTCGCCGTACGTCGCCATCATGAAGATCACGCACGTTTCCTTCGGGATATCTTCCTCGGCGTCGTACTCCTCCAGATCCACGGAGTGGGTCTCGAAGCCGTGCTTGCGGCCTTCCTTCTTGAGCACATCGGCAAAGCCTTCGGCCGTGCCGGTCTGCGAGCCAAACAGAATCGTCACGCGGCCGCCTGGATACTTGTCCGAGGAGCTGGCTGCCTTTGCGTCGCTGGCGTCGTCTGTGGACTGTGTCGCGGCCGCGGCCGCCGCTGTCTGCTTGTACATCTTCATCTGCTCGCCGATCTTGAGAATGTCGTTCTTCATCTTGGCGTCCTGCTTCTTTGGCTGGCGCAGGAAGAGCACGGCGCTCGCCATCACGGCCAGCACCGTGCCGATGACCACGTACGAGTCCATGACGAGTACTGTAGCTGTGCTGTAGCTGGTGGATGAGAAGGTGGTGGTGGCGCAAGTGTCGTGGAGTGATGCGTGGGGACGGAGGCACGCGACGCACCAAGAGGGAAGATGCTCGACTGCGGGAAAAAGAGCTCTTCACCGTTGGGGCAAATGAGTCCACCCACATGGTGGCCCACAACGGATGCGTGGGTTTCAACCAATCGTATAGCTTCGTTGATCCCATTTCAGCGAATCAGAGTGAATATGATGTGGCCCACGTAAAGTGAGGGTAAGGCAGAAGAAGCATGACGGAGAAAGTACGTGGCGTCATCTGAAGGCGTCAGCATGAAGGTTCAGGAAAACTACGGAAATGGACAGTGTGGCGCGAAAACAAGTGCGAGCAATCAAGAACCGCACGGCTTCAAGGCCAAGTTGGCTCCAGCTCACTCCAGAGGATGCTGTCCACAACGTGACTCGAAGGGGGGTAGGAGCCCTTGCTTCTTCAGGTTGCAGAGGAGATCAATTGGAAAAAAGTCACCGATCGGGTCGTCGCGCTCACTGGATTCTGCATGGTAGACACTCAGTGAAACGCAACTACAGTGCGTGGTTTCTTTGGTTCTGTATTCGAGAAGATAAATAGCAACGCAAGGTTTTCTGTTCTGGAGTAGGAGGGAGTAGAGGACCGGTACTGGACGCGGTTCGTGGAAGTGTTGGCGTCGGGGGAGAACTTCACCTATCAACACATGCAGAAAGATACTCATCAGCGACGCTCATGTAAACCCAGATGAAACATAGCGTACCTGTACGCAGACGCCTCAGTTATCCGGATAGAGCGCGAGTGAGCTTCCAGCGGCACGTATCCAGGTCGTCACCTTCGACGATGCCAAAGTCGTCGTTCATCATGGTCGCGAGCTCGTGGATGGCAGCGAGAGGCATCGCGCTGATATCCTGGATCGTCGCTGGAAAAGGCGGTGACGGAAGCTCAGCACCGCGTAGCACAACTGGCGGTTGAGCTGGCGAGAGGCCTGGGAGACCTGGGCCGTCCTGAGCGTTCTCTTTGAGAAGCGGCTGGAGGGGCTGGAGTGGTACTAGTTGCTGCGCATCGTCACCATGGCGTGTGCGGTTGAACGCACGTCGTTCACGGTTGCGGACGCCGATCAAATATACTTCGAGGCCATCGACGCGGTTTTCCATGGCTCGAAGAGTACCTTCGATGGCATCGAGGCGCTTGTTGGCTTCCTGGACATCGCGCTCGATATCGTCGAGACGTCGGTTTTCTTGCTGGTAGTTTCGCTCGATGGCATCAAGCCGCCGGCTCACAAGCTCTACGTCGAGAGCAGCTTGGCGCGTGATGGCTTCGACTGTCTGCTTAAGGACGTCGATCTCATTCTGCAGCGGAGCAGCGTTCATCGTGCTGTTGCCGCCGTAGTGCTGCGAGATAACGGAGGCAACAAACACCGTGTGCATGCGCACTTCTGCAGCCAGTACTTCGGCGCTCGTGATGTCGGTTCTCCCGAGACACTGGCGTCGCTCCGAGAATTCGTTGCTCGCGGCCGCCAACGCGCCTACTGTGATGGGGTCGTTCACTGCGATGGCTGGCGCGCTCAGCGCACGGAGACGCGCGCGTGCCACTGGCCCCTCGGGTAGAGGAAGCGCCGGGATGTTGATGGAGAACATGGCGCTTGGTGGAGGACGGTGTGAGAGGCTTGATGGGTTGAAGGAGGATTTGAAAGTGAGGGCGGAAAAGTTGGGAGGGGAAACTTCACGACCATCACTCTTTCAAGTGATACAAACCGATATGGTTTGTAACACGGGAACATTTACAATACAGGGTATACACGAAGCAAACATTTCGAAAACACGGTATGGCACTCTGCTTTTCCCGCCAAACGGAAAGTGCAACAAACGTCGAGCTTCAACATCACGTTTGAGAGAATCAACATCAATCAGCCAGCGATGTTACAAATGCGCATCCATCAATCAATGAGTATTGGTTTTACACTGGGCTTATACAGATCGGGAGCTATCTTCCACGACTAGCAAGTATCAAAAGAAGAAAGAGGACATCGAGAGGGTGATCGCAAGACGAACAAATCAAAACCCACGCAGAGGCCCCGTTGTCTAGATGTCGAAGTCGATCTGGACGCCGTTGCGGTACTGGAGCCACTGCTGGACCTGTTCTTTGGAAGGCGCAATGGTCATGTCCACGTCTTCCGGCTTGAACATCAGCACCTGGGCCATGCCGAGGCTCGTGGAGCCCGTGGTCGTCTGCTGCGTGAGGATCACCACGAATACCACCGCATCGAGATCTGGACGCTGAGCGTACATCGTGGTGCCGCGGGATCCCTTGAACGAGTAAATGGTACTAGTCAACGCGCCGACGTCTCCCGAGATCACTTCGGCCACGTCCAACTCACCACAGCCGCCCTTCCACTTGCCGCTGTCGCCGATGCCGCGGCAGTTGCAGCCGTACTGGGCCGTGCGAACGATCTGGCCGTTGAGCAGCCAAATCGCAGGGAGGTTCTTGCCTCCAGCAGGCGCGTAGGGCATCGTGCCCTTGACCATGAAGATCTTGTTGTTGCCCTTCCAGCCTTCCTGGGCCACGCCTCGGCTGACGCCACACGTGCCGCTGGTGGCACAGCTCGTCGCAGACATGATGTTGACCTCGACGCCGTCGTCCAGCACGCCGCTGAACTGCGAGGCCGAGCTTGCAGCTGTCTTGCCGTCAGCAGTCGCGTAGCTCTGGCTGTTGCCATTGCACGTGTCGAAGACGCCGCTCTTGGTTGGGTCACCCTTGTTGTTGAGGAAGACCATGTTCTGGCTCGTGGCCGCTTGCTTTGAGAAGCTCGACACGCGGGACCATGTCGTCGTATTCGACGACGTGAACACGGCGATATCGTCGACGTTCATCGGGCCTCGAAGCGCAAGCGTGAGGTCCTCATCGAATGGAGCCAGTGGGCCACTGACTGCAAAATCGGTCTGCGCGCACGTGGTCGAGCTAGGACACGTCAGGCTTGACACTTTGCCGTACAGGCCCGTGCCGCCAACGCCGTTGTACGTAACAGTCGCGAGCGGAGCCGTGAACGGATCCACAGACAGCGCCGACATGGTCGACATGGTCGCGGTTTTCTTCTTGTTCTTGTTAGGGGCCGTCGTTGGCGGTGATGCCGTTGCCGCCGTTGGAGTCGAGCTGATGGTAAACGTTGGCGATGCAGACG
Source organism: Pythium diclinum (assembly GCA_023337495.1). Taxonomy (NCBI): domain Eukaryota; phylum Oomycota; class Peronosporomycetes; order Pythiales; family Pythiaceae; genus Pythium; species Pythium diclinum. Next base: position 44,182 of record JAADXB010000004.1, on the reverse strand, counting down.
TTGGCGTTGGCGTTGGCGTTGGCGTTGAGGTCGGCGCTGCTGTCGTCGTTGGATCCGCGGCCACCACCGGCTTCACGGCGGCGTTGGTTGGCGGCTCAGTGGCGAGGACGGGGATGGCCTGCGAGGGATCCTGTCCGGTGGGGTGGTCGCCATTGACCCCGCAGAGCTCATGTGGGTTCTTGGTCTTATCGGGGTGGTCCTTGTGGGCAAGAGTCGATGACTGCAGTGCCACCGCTACGATGAGCAGCGCAACGAGACGGCGAAGGACGAGCATGGTTTCTTCGTGGAGGAGATACTGCTGGAAGGTGGAGGCAGTGTGGAAAGGCCGAGGCAAATCGGATTATGATTCAGAAGCGGAGCCGCCTTGCATCCTTGAGGGTTTGCTAACGGACACGAGGGCGGTACCGTACTCGAAGTCTGCCATGTCCAGACGCAGCGAGAGGGCGTGAGCACGCGAGCTGAACCCAACGCGGTCCACATCTTGAGGATCGGCAGCCTAGTCGCCAGCGAAGAGCGTTAAAGTCAGATGCTCACGCCTTCCTCGGGGGTTCGTAACGTCTTCCGTGGTAGTGGGCCGTTACCACGATGGCAGCAAGCCGTCAACTTCAACTTGCACCATAATTTGTGGATAAATTCGTGTCCTCCACGTCTTTTCAAAGCCTACACAAAGCATTTTCCTGTCACTTTTACATTGCTTTTAGCAGGGATCAAGTCTCATTTAGCTGTCGTTTCACTCACGGATCAGTTGGAGGAAACTCTTCATAACACGCACGGCACGAAAACTGCTACGTACTTGGAAGTAGCAGCTACGTACTACGTGCAACAAAACTTCCGTCGAATAGGTGCCATTGACACGTCACATGACCTGGAAAACTGGCTCGGATTTGCCTTTCACATGCCTCAAATCATTTATGTGGCAGCCGATGACCTAATGCTGCAAGTGCTTGCCTCATGGGGATCTGTGAGATCACTAGCTGACTCTCAGATGCATCAATCTCTGTGTCTGAAGCGTTTTGTCCGTAGGAGCCGACAGGCACCGTATCGATGACCACGACGTCGTGGAACGGCGACGTGAAACCCGAGTACCCAGTAGCCAGGAAGAACGCTGCCGTGGCGTGCGGTCGGCACCCAATACGCTCTTTCGTGGCCACTCGATCGCGCTTGAGCTCCTGGAACTGTGTGAGAACTTCGTGAAGTAGCTCGGAATCAAGCTCGTCCTCACCAGTCGAAGATATCACCCGTACACTTGCCAGTGTCTTTCCACAGATGATCACCTCTTCCTCGAGCTTCACTGTGCGGATGCTAACTGCAAGCCTGGATCCTTCTTGATCTGGATCCTCAACGATGGCGGCCTCTCGAATTTCTTGGAACAACGACTCAATAGATATTCGTGCGACTTGCTCTGCCCGAGATGATGCCTTCGTGTCCTGGTCGTTCGTTTCTTGAGTCATCATGGGTCGCATGTGTCTCTTTAGCAACTTGCACAGTGGCTCGTGGAGTGAAGGTGGAAGGCCGTATTTGATCGTCGAGGAATGGTCTTCATCACAAGTACCAGTGCGATGCAAGTAGCTAGCAAGCGTCGCGATGTCGCTCTCAAGTAGAACCACTTCGTAGCGATGGGTGATGTCGTCCGGCTCCTCCATGGTGACGCGAAGCATCAGCTCGCCGTCCCACACTTCTTGGATTCGTACGCAGTAGAACGCATCGCCAATGCTGACAATGCTGCGGTGGTCAAGGACGCGTGGTGTCGGTGTAGCAGTAGTTGAATCCGTCTTCACTGTGGCTTCTGATGGGGCCATAACTGAGCTTTCTGGAGCAACTGAGACCGTAGGGGCCACCAGATCACCTTCTTGATCTTGAGGCATCTGCCCAACTGTAGCGCCTTCCCCGCACACGATCATGGTGCCGTCTTCGCTTAGCAAAACCAGACTCGGAAGAGACCCCGAACGAGTGTTTGTTGAACTCTTCCAGACCATGCGCTCGAAGATCGGCTCCAGTAGCTCTTCATGGATGCTGAAGACATCCTGAGCGTCCACGGATCCTTCGGATTTGCCTACGAACATACTCTCACTTGGTCGATAGCCAGCAAACGTAGCAACCGCGGCCTTCACTTGCTGGTTGTCGATCGTCAGACGAGAATCACAAAGCTGGTTACTGTCGTCGCCGTCGCCGTCGCCGTCGCCGTCAACGGGTGTTGCTTGCACTTCAAGCCACCAGAGCTGGGAAACGGACGGATCGTATACTTCGCTGACAACCAAGTCCACGAGTAGCTCACTGCCACCTTCATCAGCGTCGGTCGGGTCAACCACTGTTGACCGTAGATACCGTGTGCCTCGATAAATTGGAATATCTCGTCTCTCGTGGTCAGCACCAAACACAGGCAGCAGCGGCATCTCGGTTAGCACGATGTGGCCGTTCTTGTAGCCGATATGGCATTTCGCCAGCAGCAGTTCCGCCAAATCCAAGAAACGATGGTGCTTGCGGTCTGCAAACGGAGCCAAATACTTCTCGGCGTCTGGCACGAGTCGACGAATATCGCGCAAGTGGAAGGTGATGTAGTCGTCCTGTGCTGTGAAGGCCTCGTACACGAGAATGTGGATCGCGTACCCGTCTTCAGGCTCCGTAGGCGGCTCGTGATCATTTTGATTTGAGGTTGGCTCGGCCAACGCAACTCTCGGTCCACGTGTGTCTTCATACAGCATTTGAACCATCAAAAACTGGTCGTTGATCGTTCGAGTCCCGTGGTAAAGCGACGTCGCACGCTGGAGAATACCTGGAATGCCCCCGTCTTTCGATGCGAGGCCGTGGTATTTAATCTGGCGACTTGATAGGATCTCGTCGAGCCGTTGCTGCTGTAAATCTCGCTCGTTTTGTAACCGGAGCACTTCCAACTGAGCGGCTCGCATGTGGTGTTCTGCTGTGAGTACGCGCGTATGGAGCGCCTCCATTTTCTGATGAAGAGCCTCTTTTCCCAGCGTGCGTACGACGTTCTTGACTCTGCTCTGCAGCTCCTTGCGCTTGTGGTCGGACATGAGCTTCTTGGTCTCGGCCTGGATCTGCTCGATGACGATTTCTTTTTCGATTTGTTCTTTTTCCAACGCGACTTGAGTCGTCACCAGCTCATCAGCCGTCGATCGGAAGGCCGTGTTGATCTCACGAAGCTGCGCGGAGAGCAGCTTGCTCGCTTGTTGTTCCAGCTCCAGCTTGGCTTGCAAACTTGCAATGGTCTCCGTATCGGTCTCGTGGATTACCAACAGCTTGGCCTGAAGCTCTGCAATCGCTTCTTTCGCTGTCGCTAGTGTTCGCTCCAGTTTGAAGCACTTCTCTCGGTACGATACCTCCTCTTGGTTCACTACCGGCGCTGCTCGCTGCTGCTGAGTGTGCAACTTGTTTGAGAGCCGGGCTGCGACTGAAGCCAGGCTTCGTTCGAGAGTCCCTGTGCGTCCAGAGGCATTCGACTCGTTCAACGTCACCTCATGGGCCGGAAAACTCGCTGAGCTTGTTGCTTGGCTTGATTCTTCTTCGGCTTCTCGCATTTTCTGATTGAGACTCGCGCGTCTCTGTTGTTCACTGCGTTGAGCCGTTTCCAGTGCCTCATCCCTCTCTCGTCGTGTGTCGTCCAACTCCATCTCCAGCTTGGCAATCTGTTCACGCAAGGCCTTGGACTCGTTGTAGCGGTGCTGCATTTTGCGGTGGTACGTCGTATGGTCCACTGTCTTGGTCGGGTGCTTCGTGCGCTCGTTGTACTCTTGCCACAGCTTCTCCATTGTCTCCGGATCAGGAGGCGGCATCTCGTCATTCTCGGCTTCGTCCATTTCATTGTCGGACCTCCTCGTAGACGAGCTAGCTCGTGGGCTTTGCACTGGATCACCACCACCAGATTTGTCCTTTGCAGTCGCTGAAAAGATCAAAGCGCGTGTGCGGAAGCTTCCGGACGACCCGGATCGCTGGTTTCCCTCACCTTGAGGCCCGGACGACGGGCGTTGTGGCCGTTGTGGTGGTGGCACTGGAATCGCAGACGCCGACGGCGACATCACTCGCTTCATCTCCGCTTCGTCGCGTTCTCGAGCATCGTCCGTGTACTGTGTAGATGATTCCGTCGGTGAATCGTATCCGTTCACGGCACTCACAGACGGACCTGTCGGCACTGGAGCTGCACCGTGGTGGGTCGGAATCACGGGAAAGACGACTCGTTCGGACGCCTCACGTGCGCGCCGTAGCTTGGCGGTGGCCTTTCCGTTGCTGTGCCATCCTTGACCACGCTGGAAGGGCTGGATGTCGCGGTAGCCCGTCGGTTGGAGCTGTACGATCGGCGAGAGCGCAAGCGCCGGCGAGGACGGTGACGCCGCCGGCACGCGCACAGCCGACGCCTTGCCGTGCGTGTGGTCGCCCATGCGTGAACTGCGTGCGTATGGATCACCAGTGGATACAGAGGAGCTGCTGGCCGACGGCCGGGGTCATATACCCCGCAAGTGGAAGTTGACATTGATTCATCCCGCCCACGAGACGCCTTGGTGTGGTCAACAGCATGTGTCCTTTCAGGATCCAACCACACTATTTTTCAGGGACGTTTGTCCTATTTTCAGACATAAAATAGGATTTTAATTCATGAATTGATGTTTACACATAAAATTGGGACCTCTGATTATCGATCCTGGAAGGTCACGCAGACGTTCGTGTGGAGAAACCCAAGGGAAACACGAAAATGGTCACCGCGGACGGCATTCTGCCCGAGCTCCAGCGCGAGATCGATGCGTTCATGGCAACGCACGCAGCGGCGCTGGCCACCAGTGCCAGCGACGGCAGCAATCGCGTTGAAATCTCGAAAACTGCGCATCTAGAGGCGCCGCTACGCCGACTTCAATCCATGGCACGTGCCATCGCCAACAAGCGCTTCTGTGAGACGGTGCAGTTCCTCCTGTCGTGGCTAGCAGCTCTGGAAGGAAGCGGTGGCTCGGCCACTGCAACTAGAAGCAGCGCGTCGTGGCTGGTGGCCTTCCTGGTTGGTGACGTGCTGTCGGAGATGCTGGACAGCCAGAGGCTTCCACAGTCAGCGGGTCCAGCGACTACGATTTCAGTCGCGTCTGCTGAGAAGATCATCGAGCAGATCCTCGACAGATGCGTCGTCGTGTTCCAGGAGACGTTCCAGTCGGACGCCGCGCGTGCTGTGGAAAGCGGCGGCGGCTTCTTCGCCTTCAAGCCAGTCACTAGTCAGCTTCGCGCACCGACTGCTGAGAATCTACTGCAAGACGCTGTCGCTGGAGGCTGGCGCCACGTGCTGGCGCTTGTATCGCTGTGTTCGCTGACTCCGCTGCGGCTGAGGCTCCAGAAGCAGCTCCTGCAGGGCTTGTTGAACTCCAAGAATGCTGGCAGCGCAACGACGAAGGACTATTTGCTGCTGAAGAACCTGTGTGAAGTGCGGCTTGGCCTCGACACCACGACGTTCTTGTGGCCGACAGGCTTTCAGCAGAAGATCAAGGACGCGGCGTTGATGCTGAAGATGCTGCAGCTGCTGACAATGAAGCCACACAAGCCACAGACGAGACTGGCTGCCGTCACGGCGATCGCGTCGATGCTGAGCCGTGAGCTTGACGCACTCAACTCGGTCCAGTTACAGCAAGTCTACGCGTCCGTCCACGCTATTGCCGAGTGGAATAGCTGCATCAGCGACCTCCATTCTATAGCGCTGAAGCTTTGTGGGAAGCGCGAGTACACGCTCGCGGCATGGGACCTTCGTGTTGGTCTTTTGAGCCTGTCTCCGACTGAGATCTTCGCGCGATACTGGAAGGAAGACGTTCACGCGCTGTTACGAGTCCAGTATCAGCAGAACAAAGACGGCGGAGGTGCAGGGCCTCAGGCCACAGCGGTGCTTGAGTGTGTGGGCAGGTGCTTCACGCACATGCTCAGGCGTCACTTCTTGACCGAGCGCCGAGTGCCTGGTGAGCTCGACTGCATGGAGATCATCAACACAACGCAAGCGTGGTGCTTCTTCGCGTATTCCAAGCAGCGCTCGTTCCAGAAGCTCAAAGACCACGTACTGCCAGTGCTTGTCCAGATTTCGATCAGTATCGCGTCTTACAACATGCTCTATGCTGTGCAGAGCCACCTGCGGCGGCTACTGCTGGAGGCTGAGCACATATTCGACGAGAAGAGGCTGGTCGGACTCGAAGGGCTGCTGGCACTGTTTGAACTGTGCTTTGGCGACTCGGTAGATCGAACAACAGGCGACGCCAGCCTCCCATTGGATCGGAAAGTACTCCTCGCGAATCGGATCACACTAGGAGAGCTCGTGGGCCAGACGCTCATTGAAGCCAATGCGCTCTTTGGTGGTGAGCTACTCATCGAGTCGACAACAGCTCAGGCAGCAGGCTCTGCAGTTGGAGCGATCACTGCGCATCTCGCTGTCTCGTCGGCTACAAAGCTACTCCGCGACGAGTACCGTCGCTCGCTGGCCATTCATTCGTACGCGTGTGCACTCACGAGTCTCAAGCATATGTACTCGGCGCTTGCACTCAGTGACGACCAGAAGATCCTCATCATGGTGCGATCATGCATCCACAACGAGCTCGTGATCCGCGAGAGTGCTTCACGAGCCTTGCACCATATCATCCAACGCGAGAGTCGGCAAGCCAGCGGCATTTTCCGCGGTGTGACCGACTATATCTTCCGCCTATCGAACCACCTCACGACACCTCGTGACTTTGATGCGTTCTTTGTATTGGTCGAGTTGTTGACGTCACTGCTCCGGTCCATCACAGTCGACGCCCGCAGCGTTGGCTCGGATTCTCCTGTTCTTCCTTGGGAGAGTCGCAAAGCCAAGCAAGAATCCCTGTTGCAAATCGAAGCCGTTGCCGTGTATATGCTCGTGTTTGAAGACCCTCGACTCCTCCAGGCCACGCTGAAAGCTCTTGAGTCGGTCTCACTGGCAAGATCAATCGCGTTCGAAAGCAATGCCTCTGTACCGCAAGTCGCCGCCACAGTCGAGCGTCCGAGTGTAATTGACGTGCTTCGTAAAGCCGAGTGGGAACTACGAGAGCTGCTGTTCAGCTTTGAACCGAGAGCCACCATCGCGCCTCTTGAGCGAACAGATCTCGGCTTTTTTCGACAGCTCATCGCCGATCTCACGACAAACGCACGAGCCAGTTTCCGATGGTCGTCGTGTCTTTCGGTCGTGTTTGCCCAGCTCGCAGTGTGGAATCCTGAAGTCGCAGCGTTCATGTGGTCCGACGTGAACGACAAAGTCACGAAACTGGAGCCGGCGATGCCGTCGCTGTTGGATTTCATGGACTTCTCACCGAATACCGGCTTTGAGTTGGCTCGCTGGCGAAATCTGGCGATCCTGGCCACGACCACCGCGTGTCCGCATCTCCTCTTCCAGCAGCCACAGAATCCAGAAGACGGAGACGGCAACGACCAAGATACAGAGATTGACAAGGACGGATCCATACAGTGCGTGATATCATCGTCTGCTGTACAGGCACTGTTTCGACGCCTTTCTCGGTATTTGAAGAGCCCGTCGGTTGACCAAAAGAAGGTGGCGATCCTCGCACTGGGAAGCACGCATGTATCATCACTACCGATACTGACTGAAGTGCTTCAAAAGTACGAGGCAGAGGCCTTTGCTCCGCTGGACCAGCCAGCTTCAGCCGGTGGTAACAACAGCCGCCATGCATCACTGGCTGACATCCAGCCTCCACTGGTAATCCCTTCAAAGGGCCAGTTCGCCAACGGAAACGGAGGTCGCAAAGTCACGAAAGAGCAAAAGGCACGGAACGTGAAGACAAGCGCACAGCTTCAGCTGCAGTGGGCACTTGGACGGTGCTATCGGTTGCTGTTGCAGTCTACTCAGCAGCGTCCACTTGTACTGGATGACACGACTCGTGAGGCCGTGCATCGACTGCATATCGTAGCGACTGTCGTCCTTGACAAAATCGCCAGCACGTTGACGATGCTTCAACTCCCATCGTCAGGCTTGAGCTCACGTGATGTGCCTCCGCACGTGGTGTTCATGATGCAGCAAGACTTCTGCTCAAGCATCCGAGCCCAGGCAGCATTGCTATTTAACCTACGATCACCGTATAGCTCAGTTCGAAGGCGGCACATCAGTACCCAAGACAAAGGAAGTTCGATTTCGTCCAAGAAATCAACACTGCGCTCGTCCCGTGCAGCTCATTCTCAAAGCAGCAGCCATCGACGTGAGACCGTGAACGGTGACGACGACACGCTGTTTGATATCAAGAAACGCGATGCGTGGTATCAGCTACTGCTGGGCTGGTGTCATTCCTTCAGTTCGTTGGCCAATTCGCGACTGGCTGCCAACTTGTCGGGTGTCTTCTTTGCCCAAGGATCGCCAGCACGAGACCACTGGATGCAACGGTGCGACGTTATAGGCGAGCGCTTTGACGAGACGCTTCTTCCATGGCAATGGATGGACGAAAGCGACACCACGCGTGCATTGGGCATCGAAGAGGCAGCGATGGCATCGTTCCAGAGGTTCTTTCTGTGTCAAACAGCGTTTGCGACGCTGTCAGTGATCACTCAGGGCCCACTATTCCTTCTAACACCAATCACTGTCGACTCGGCGGTTTTTCGGTGGCTGGACGAATGTTTTTCAGTCGAGACGGGCTATGACGATCGAAGCGACTCACGCAATGACGATGGCGACTCCAGTACCCACCACTTCCAGAGCTTGCAGTGGTTTAGCCACCGGATCTTGCGTGGACTGCTCAAGAGCGACTTCCGAGCATTCGTGGAAGTCTGCGTGGACAAGGCATTCTTCAGCGTCTCTGGAGGCGACAAACACAACGTGGCCAAGCACTATTTCCGTGCCATATGCGATGTCTCCAGCGAGCTCAAGCAAGAGCTCTCAAAGGCGACCACGCTACGGGCAGAGGCAGGAGGTTCAGCGAATGGAAGACCGCCAACGCCGAGTCATAACCTTGAAGTGCGAGTCTGTCATGCGATCCTCCAGCATCTTGGTATCGACAATGATGCCACACATCGTGAACGCGCCGCTGATCTCATCAACGACCTCTACGACAGTGAATACGACGGTGATGAGGAGTCGTATGCGTTCCAATTAACTGCGGTCGTGTCCAGTGGCAAGCGTTCCAGTGCGGCGTTCAGTGCTCAAGTGATGAACCGCATGCAGGTCGCGGGGGCGACATATCTCGTGGGCAAATTGGCGCCGCTGTCGTTCCAGATGAGCATGTCGATCCTCAAGTTTCTGTCGTGTTGTGAGCTCATCCAGCAGCGCAAGATGCTCGTCGTCGTGCTGCCGTGGCTCGCAGAGGTGAACTTGGTGTCCAAGTCACGATCAAGGCGCGACTCACAAGTTGGCATGCCATCAACAAACCCGATGGCGTCGTCGGCTTTCGACAGCGACCAGTTGCTGTCGCTGTTGTTTCGCATCACAACAAACCTCAGTGTCAGCTGCTGCGACCAACTGGAGCAGGCGTGGCTGACCCTGGCCTTTGCAAATGCAGGGGCAACATCAGACGAATCGACCGCTGATTCCATCGAGACCAATCTGTCACGGGTCCTTCAGTTCCTGTTCCTGCAACGAACCACGTCCGTAAGACTGTCGACGGCGAAGATGGTGGTCTGGTGGCTGTGTCGATGGCAAACCGCTGCCCACGAAGTGCTGCGCGAGGCGCTCTTGCTCGTGGAGACCCGACGTCGGCAGTCGGCTGAGGCCAGCGCTGGCGTTCAACCAAACGAACTCGGTGCTACGCCAATGATCCAGCCCGTGGACGACGTGTTTGTGTTCGTGATCCTCATGAGCGATAGCTGCTGTCATCTTGCGACGATCCCAGCGTATCTCTACCAAAACCCAGTCATGCGTGAGGCCATGATGGTCCAGACCGTGCACTTTGCCTTTCTCGCGCTCTTTGCGCTGGCGCTTGACCCCAAGTCGTTTGCAGTCCACCGAACTGTCACTAGTACCAGCGGTGCAGCAAGCAGTGGTGATGATCATCAGCAGCAATCGCTTTACGTCGACGCTGGCAATGACTGCCTCGTGCTCATCCGCAATCTGCTGAGTCAGCTCTACGCGCCAGTCGAACTGCTGCAGCCGATCGTGGACGACTTGGACGTGTGGTCTCGCTCGTGGGTGAACTCGGAGACAGGCCAAGGCGACCGAATCAGTGGGACCAAGAGTTCCAAGGCGAGGCGACAGTTTGAACGCGCCATGGTCTCATTTGCGTCGTGCTTGCCCACTGTCTTGCGGAACGCGTGGGCGCTCGAGTGCGTCAAGGAGATTACACTAGCCCTTGTGCCTGGCTCGACACTGCTCTCTCAGACGTCTTCACGGTGCAACAACGCACAGGTTTTATACTGTGTACGCTTTGGACTGCTCGGCTATCGCGTACTCTCGCCCGAGTTCCACGGCGACGTCTTCCTGTCGCTGCTAGATCTGCTCCACCACGCACTGGACGAACACGCCCGTGATCCCGCGTGTGCAAGTGCTGTGATCTGTGATACACTGGAGGCGCTGAAGAGTATGGTCTCCTCTATGCCATCGCAGAAGCTCGTATTGTACCCGCAGATTCTGTGGGTCTGCGTGGCGCTGCTCAACCACGCCAAGCGTGAGCCTGTGGCGTATCACCTGTCGATCGTGGAGCTCCTTGTGGAGATCATGCGCGTGCCTCACTTCGCGACCAACGAGTTGCTTCAAGACGTTCTTCTCAGCAAGAAGCCTCAGCAGTGGACCGACGACCAGGCCTCAGTGTTACGGACGTTGGTGTGGACGGTGGATCGAGGCTGTGTCAAGACCCAGCAGCACACAGTTGATGTTGTCACGCAGTTCTTACTGCTACAAAACCCTGTCTTCCACGCAGATCCGCTAGAGCACTTGGTCATTTGCACCATGTTGCTGATCCCGTCAATCATCTCCACAACCATCGACAAGCCACAACCATCACTCGTGGGAAGGAAGGTTGACAACCAAGGCGCAGAGGACGAGGACGAAGACTCATACCCAACTGCAGAGTGGCAGGTGCGTCCAGTTGAGCAGGCGACCGATCTCCAGTATGCGTGGCTCGCAGTCGGAAGTGCAGGACTCGGCGAGGCGTTTGCAGCCATACTGCAAGCGCTTCTGAGCCTCAACCAGTCGCCTGACGACGTCCACAACACAATCAGCTCACGCCCTCTCGCCCAGCAATTTGCCCACGCGCTGATCACTGAGATCTTCGATGTCTCGGGTGAGAACGCGGCCTTCATGGTGACAATGTGCTTCGAAATCCTCGTCAAGATCTTGGCTGTTGAGGACAGCAAGAAGAAGGCAAGCGCAGTTACAAAAGGTCCCGACAATGCGATAGTGACCGCAACTTTGTGGCTCGTGGAGTCGCTGATGAACGAACTGAGTGAACGGAAGGCGGCGTGGCGTCCGACGTCGGCTCTGCTCGGCTCACTGGCCCGGCTCGTTCGGAATCCAGACCAAACGCAGACGTGGCAAGCCGCCGTCCGCATCATGACGTGTCTCGGACCCTCGAACCGATCCACAAGTGCCACCGCGACGGTGACGCTGCCTCTGTCACCACAGCCTTCGCCTCTGAAAGCAAGACCGCAGCTTACTGTGGCTGTTGGTCGAGAGACCGACGCGTACCCGCAGGCGGTTGATTCGCCCATGAGCAAGCGAAGCTCTGCGCGAGAGAGCAGCGGCGCGGCCACGCCAGGCAAGAAAGACGGCACGCCGTCCAGTGCACGCAAGTTCATGAACCTGATGTCGGGCCATCGAACCAATAGCCCGAGTGGTGGCAACCAGGCAACGAGCAGCAGTAACCAGACCACACCGCCAGGGGTACACAAGAAGACGTCGTGGGCTCAGGACCCATCCGAGGAACGCTCAGCATCCCCACATACAAACCGCCGCGATCTGTAACTACTACACAAACACATACTTCGAAGTACACCACTAGATAGTCGAAAGCTCCATTTGAAAAGCTACTTCAACACCAAGTACCGCCAATACGGTAAAATGGGAAATACGGTAAACCCGATAAATGGAAAATACGGTAACATTATTTACCGTAAATACATAATATCCGTTAATGCGGTAACGCGTCGCATGGAAAGTGTAACCTCCAATCGTAACCTTTTCGTGATACCAGAACGCCAAAGACTGAAAATGGCTGGCTTGGGTCCGCAGGTCGTGCAGGTGCTGGACTTCGCGACGGCACGCGCGCCAGAGCTGCAGGCGCTGCATGAGCTCGCGCACCATGAGCGTATGCACACGGCGGTCGACGACAAGCTGGTTACGCAGCGTAACCAGCGCCGCCGCCGCGCGAATGCGTTCAAGTCGCACCAAATGCCACGGCGTTTGCGTCTCCCCACTGTAGCGAGTGAGCCGCAGGAAGAAGAGCTCATTCGCCTGGGCAAAGGCCGTGGAGGCCACCTCGAGAGAGCGCCGCCGCCGCTTGTCGTAGTGGACAAGGCCGCGAAGGCGCGCGCCAAGAAGGAGCAAGGCCCGCGGTGCCGCAAGCACCGGCGTCGCATGCACTTGCTGCTGGAGGAGCACTCGTGGGGCAAGACCAAGCCGCCTGCGAATGGAAATGAAGATGAAGAAGATAACGAAGAAGACGGTGATTCGCTGGAGATGCCCAAGTGGCTGGCGACGCACGCGTGGCACGCCAAGCGCATGCGCATGAGCGAACGCTACGGCCACGTGCTGGCGCAGCACCGCCAGGACAAGAGCGTCTCGGCGGCGCTTGCGGCTCTGCGTTCGACTGCCACGCTCCACGACGCGTCGTACTACGGTCTGTTGGAGTTATATGGGCCAGCACAGCTCATTCTGGAGGCGTTGCAGCTCGTGAGTGACCCGTCCGGCTCGGATTTCGACGAGATCAAGTTTTTATCCGGACAGGAAGAAGGCCACAGTGTGCTGTACCACGCAGACCAGTTCCCCATGGGTGCGATCGCACCAGTGTCGTTCATGTGGCGTCCAGTGAAGGAGGACTACGCTGGAGATGCAGGGGGTTTCGTGTCTCCGATGACGGAGGACGGAGGCTTCCCGACGACCAAGCGGCAGCTCTGGCTGTGGATCCACCCGGCGGCGTTCATGGATGCGGCGTCGGCGATCGCTGGCGCGTGTCAAGAGGCGATGGCGGAGCACGACGAGCACGAGACCATTGAGATCCTGGACCGCAGAGGCCACGTCGCGCGGTTCCAGCTCCGAGGCAAGCGAGCCGACAACATGCTGGACGAAGTCCTGAAGAAGCCTGAGGCTTTCGTGCCAATTACAGGCAACGCTGCCGTTGTTGTCGACCACGATGACGGCTTTTCCGACGCAGTGATCAGCGAAATGGCGTCTACGACGAACCTGAAGGCGCTCCAGCACGAGCTGCGCGATCGCGAGAAGGACTCGGAGTCGTGTGTGCACTCGGTACTGGTCCAAGATCCACGACTGCAGAGCAACGCGACGGGAAAGCAAGGCGTGCCTTCTTCAAGTGGGCTCTCTTTGTTGGAAGAGCCGAGTGTGTCGCTTGTCGGGCCAGCGTCGGACATTCTGTGTCCGTTGTCGGGTACGAGTCTGCTTTCAGGAGACGCCGAGGAGCCAGACTCGGCACTGATCCTGACGCAGCTAGAAGCTCTGCTTAAGTGGACGTCCACTGCTGCGCCTACGGAGGACTTGACGTCTGCCAGCCCACTCACGTATCCGTATGTGCCAGCAGTTCCTGTGAAGACGGAGAGGCAGGATGTCGAGATGGAGCAAGACGACGACAGCGTTGAAACATCGTCAGCTCCATGCTCGGTGCTCTGGTCGACGTCAGGTCGTGACAGTGTGAAACGCAGCTTTCGCAAGGACCATGAGCTCAACGGCCCAGTAGCTGGCAACCGTCGACGTGCGAGCGCGGGCATTCCTCTGCTGCTCGTTCGCAAGTCGTCTCCGTATCCGGATGCGCATGGCTGGGACGTTGTGTTGAGTCCAGTCCACGCGCCTGCCATTTTGAATGCGCTAGTGTTCAAGGGAGCGATGGTGATCGGACTGGACGAGGATGAAGCCTTGGCGACTGTGGTTCACGAGGCGTCGTTTCCGCGTGACTTCCCTGATACCGTTGCCGGTCAAGAGTACTGGGAGCGTGTCGCTGACAGTCGCGAGAGCGAATATGTGAAGAAGCCCAAGGCCAAGCGCGTGGCGTACGACAAGCTGGGCGTCGACTCGCCCTTCCAGCCGGATTGGAACGATCTCCTGGGGTTGACCAACGATGATGAGGTTAGCGAGGAGCCAGTCAACGGCGATGTGGCGATGGAGGACAACCCTGAGGAAGACGAAGAGACTGAGTCTGCAAAGTCGTTTTGCGTGTTGCGAGGAGCGAGCTACATGGAGCCGTTCCCTTTCTCCAGCTCTGCAACTGAAGCTACTGACGACGGTGTCCAAGAGGTGATTCCTGTCCCTATCCCAACTCTCGTTCGCGTAGCCCTGTCGTTCCCCCGTCGTGGAAACGTCGAGCCGTGCTCCATGGTACGTCCATTGCCACACCTTTTGCTTGACTAGTGAGGCTCATGTTACAGTATTCCCATCTACAGATCTACATTCCGACTTCCGACGACCTCACCAAGTACGTCGAAGACCCCAAGTGGAGCGGCCGAGACTGGGAGCGAGCTGATAGCCCAGGCAATGAGGTGAGTGATCTTTATCTGCCTGATACTGTCGATATTGATATGGTGGTGGGCTGACTTCTTTTGCACCTACTCGTAGCTGGAGTTGATGGGCTACGTGACCTCCGCTGTCTACGATCGTCCCAAGGGCGCTTTCCGCGGGACAGCTTTCTGTGCATGCGAGCCACTGCAACGACTGGCGATCGCTTGTCACCAGCAGCAGAAGAAGCTGAAGAGCTTGGGTCTTCTGGCTCTCACTCGCACGCCAACCTCGCGGCAGCTGCGTCCCGTGCTGCTCCACATCCAGGAGGTGTGAGCTGGGTGCTCTGAGAGACAAGCATCGATCCATCCAGTCACAGTAAGCGTTTTCATTGTGTGTCCTCCACATAACTTAGACTGACTATGAACAACGGCCCTGCCGCGGGTGGAGATACAGTAGATGAAACAAAACCCGATCCGTCGACGACTTGGTGCTTTCACACTCTTGCGTAGCTTGCTGACGAGGATCGTGGACGACTGACTACACAGAGACAGCAGACGAACAGTACTGGCTCGAGACGAGTGCAGGGTGGTGAGGTGGATGGATGGATGTACGCGTGGCCTGGGGACAAGGCGGAGTCCGACGACGGCAGACGGATTCGATGGCTCGGCTGCGGACGCTGCTCGCTTGCTGCCCGTGGCAAAGCGTGAGTGGTGGCGGATGATTGGCTTCAGTGCGCTACTGGTACCAATCCGATGCGGCATGGTGAGGTGCCTACATGTCGCCGTCTTCCGTGCTCATGTCTTCTTCGAACGAGCTGTTCCGCAGCAGCTCACTGCCGCTTCCCATGAGCTGGTCGTGGTCGTCGTCTTCGTCTGCGATGCCGTTTGCGCTACGCATGTCAGCTTCGTCCATGCCAACGTCCAGCGGCTCACGCGTAGCACGAACTCCGTTGCTACCGAAGCCGTCCTCGTCGTCCTGACTACTGCTATCCGGGGAATCGTCGTTGTCTTCTGCTTCACTCGACGACGGACTGTCAGCTTTCGAGCCGCGGAACATGTGACGTGCTGGAGGAATGAACTCGAACGGCAGCGGATCTTTTGACTTGGAGAGAGTCGACGAGTCAAACGTCAAGTTCGACTGACCCAGCAAGACAGGATCGGGCGTCGGGATCTCCCAACCGAGGTGCCGACACAGCTCCTCGACGATCTCGTCCGAATATCCCAACAGCTCCACATCAAACTTGTGCGGTCGACCGACAGGTTCCCTATACCATAGCAATTCACGAGTCAGTCATATGATGTCGCGATCCAGCGTTTCATCTACACTCACGTACCGGTTGATCAGGATCATCGGCGCGCTATTTTGGATCCGCCCGACAAGGCTGCGCACTGGATTGACTTTCAGTGACGATCCCATGACAAGCACAAGATCCGCTTCGTTCTCGTCTGCCTTGATGAGGTCGTGGAAACGACGCGGCAGCGACTCGCCGAAGAACACGATGTCTGGCTTCACGATTCCGTTGTCAGCACCGCAGGCCTTGCACATGGGCACTTGCTGCTGCATCACGTCCTCTCGGATCGCGTCGCCAGGGTACGTTTTATTGCAGGAGAGACACGTCGCAGTCGCGAACGAGCCGTGGCACAGGATGCTGCGCTCGTGCGAGATGCCAGCTGCGTGCTCGAGCATGTCGATGTTCTGGCTGTACACACGGAGTAGCTTGCCCTTGTCTTCCAGCAGCTTGAGGAAGTAGTGACTCCGCGATGGCACGAACGTGAACCCGTCGGCCTTGGGGAACAGTTCCTTCGCAAAGGCGAAGAACGGCCGCGGGTTTGTCCGGAAGAACTCGATGTCAAACATACACTGCGGGTTCGGCAGGTTGTACTCTCCGAGGCGCTGTATCACACAGTACACAAGTCAGTCAAGGTCGTGGACAGCTACAGTCACCGCAACGTACGCTGTAGATGCCGTTTTCGGATCGGAAGTCCGGGATGCCGCAGGACACGGAGATGCCTGCGCCGGCCAGCACGACAATCTTCTTGGCCTTCTTCAGCAGCTCGACGACGTCCTGGATCGTGTTCACGGTCTCGATCTTCTGCCGCACGGGGATCGACGGCTGGATGAGTCGCATGCCCATGGAGAAGATGGCGTTCCACAGCTCATCATCATCCACGGCGACACCTTCAGACACGCCCAGGCCCAGCACGTCCAGCATTTGGCTCGCGGCGACGCCCTGCTCGCGCTGGTCGAATAGCCACGCCATGAACGACTCCTCCGTGAGGTCTCCGTCCGGTCCATTCTGCAACTTGGACGAGGATGGCGACGACGCCGAGCCCGATGACGACGGCGACGACGCGTCCGAGTCCGGCACGCGTCCAGGAGCTCGTGGAGACTGCGCGCTGTCGTCCGTCTCGGCTTGGTGGTCCATTGTAGCGGCCGCCATCGCCGTAGAGGCCTCGGCGACGCCGCCATTCTCGCTCCAGTTTTGAGGGCTCGACGCCGTGGCCTTCTGGCCGACACAGATACTCGCACTGGCGGTCGACGCCACGGCCTCGCTTTCGTCGTCAGAAGCACGGTGCTTCTTGGCCGGCGGCGTCTCTGCAGAGTGGTTCATACTCACGCTACGGTTGCGTCCATTACCGCTTCCTGGTGGCGAGACCCCTCTCGCTTTGGCGGCTTGGTCCATTGCGTAGAGTGGTCGACTGGAGATGGAAACCACACGGACGGATAGAGGAGATCACGGAGAACACGACGAGGTGCTGCTTGGTGCGTATGCGGACGAGGGGATGCAGCGCGGGTGCGTGGAAAGCAGCGAAAATGTGCGCTTCCCGCCAGCTTCAAGAGACTCGCGCTTTGGGGTCTGCCGTTTCCGCGCCTTCGTCAGCCGTAGCTCCCCACTAAGTACGGTTTCCACAACATCCGAGCGTCTATCGCACGGCGAAGAACACTCGTTTGGTGATTTCTATTGGCTGAAATATTTGAATCTCACTCTATTTCAACCAATCATCAATTAGTTGGGGAATGTGGTCCACATTGTGTGCATTTTAGACCCATGTAGCCACTTGGGGAGCTGCTCGACGCGATGGCTACATGTACACACACTTCGCGTATCAGCAGCTTCCAACTGAGAAAGGCGCATGGAGGACACCGTGGCTCGTCTTGGGAGACAGGGTGAGCCCTGCTCGAGCTGCAGCTACTAGCAAGGAGCTCATGGGGTACCCGCGTGTGTACTCTCTTTGAACAGGAGTCTCTCAGGCAATAGCCAAATATACCTGCCGTCGCCAGCGTGGGTTACCGTAGTGCGTTCTCCAACTGCCGTTGTGTTCTCACAACGTCGGGGTCTCCTACTATTGTTTTTGAGAGCAATGTCGTCGGGAGATACGCCGAAGAAGCCAGCCAAGAAGCCCGGGCTATTGGCAAAGTCAGCGTCCGAGAGCTCCATCAAGAAGAAGCAGCAGGGCAGTCTGCTGGACCAAGAGCTACTCGTGCTCGAGAAGGATGAGGGCAAACGCCACGCACGACAGCTCTCCACGACGCTGCTGGAATACGCGAAGAAGATCGAGGACGTACAAGCCAAGAACCGGCGCCTGGAAGAGGAGGTATTGGACTGAGACGCTGTGGAAGCCTAAGGTTTAAGTGGATAGGACACGACTGACGCAAATGCTGATGCTGCTGGTTGTAGCTGTCTTTCGATGACTACGTGACGCGTGACGACCCGTACTACAACGACGATGTAGCGGAGAAGCTCTCGAACTTGTACTTACAGGGTAACAACTTCATGATCCGGCTAGAGCTGGAGCGCAAGGAGATCGCTCGTCTGAATGGACTCATCCAACGCAGCGAATCGGCTCTCGCTCTCCAGAAGAGCAAGCTGTACGAGCTGTCTGCTCTTGACCACAACCACAGCGTTCTTGTGGGCAAGATCCGCAAGATGGAGCACGATATAGATCGCCGTGTCGTGAAAATGAACGAGAGGCTGAGCGTCAACAGGAAGCTGCGAGACGCGATCGACGCGCAGCGTGCCGAGCGAGCCCGCATGGACGCCATCTTCACCAAGATGTCGCTCGAGGGGCTTGCCAAGCAAGGCAAAGTCGCCAAGCTGAATGATGAAGTCGACAAGCTTCGTCAGGATGTGCTGGGGATCGAGAAGGACATTGAACACATGCGTGAAGAAGGGGACGACTGGGAGCGGCAGTGTGACCAGCGGGCGGCGGTGCTGATGCAGGAGCTCAAGGAGATCGCACTCCAGCAGCGCGACGCGGAGGAGCTCACGGATGTGGATAAGTATAAGTTCCTAAGCGACAACGAGCTCATGAGACACATGAGCGTGGCCCAGGAGAACGTCCTTCGGTCTCGAGTGAGTCGCAGTCGCTGGAAGACGGGTCAAGCAAAGATCGCGACGGATGCTTTGCTGACAAAGTACCAGGAGAACCGCTCATTCATCGAGAAGATCCACGAAGTCTCGGGTACTCATACCGTCTCGGAGATGATCGAGGCGTTCAATCGCCAGGAATTCGAGCATTTCGAGCGTATCCAGCTCGTGAATCAACTGGCAGAAGACATTGAGAACCACCGACTCGTGAGCGCCAAGCTTCGCGAAGAGATCGGAAAGTAGGTATCACTGGCCATAGAGGAGGGACTTGCTCGCATGTGGTCACTGATCGTGCATCATGTTTACAGGCTCAAGCAGCGCAAAGACTCGGTGGACGTGCAGCGTATGAATCGCATCGAGACGCTCAAGTCCAAGCTTCAGGCCACGATCGACCAAAAGAAACACAAAGAAGAGTCCAACCACGAACTCCAGGGCTTTCTAGCTGCACTGAAGCCTGCAATCTTGACGCTACACTCGGAGATCCACTGTCCGGAGATCCACAACGACGGCGACATGAAGAAGATCCTCGGCGACATTGAAGACCAGGTCGTGACGGTATTGCAGAAGTACAGCGGCAAAATGGAGGCGAAGAAAGCGGAGGCAGCCGCGGCAGCCAGTATCGATCCAGCGTCTGGGTCGTCAGATCCAAGCAGTTTAGAGACCAACAACCAGAACACGAGTCCTGGTAAGCCGCTGACTGGTACGCAAGGCTCACCCACGAACTATTCGAACGGGAAGACACGACCACAGGCTACAAGTCAGGAGTACGGATCATCGGCTGGACAGTTGCCTCCGCCATTGAGCTTCATTCCAGTTCCAGACATGGGGACAGGACACTCCGACGGCAAGTCTGTGGCGCCTGTGAATGGCCGTTCCATTGCAGCGCTGCTTGCAAAGGAGCAGCCTTACAGGTACGGAGGACTGCGGCCGCCGCATCTCTCTGTCGAAGAACTCAAGAAGAAAGACAACGTGGAGGAAGAGTATCCGCTAACGTACGACGAACTCAAGGTCAAGGTGTGGCGAGGCGAGAATGCAGGAAGCCACGGCTCGTAAGAAATCGTGTAATACCAGTTCAAGGGCGAGTCTGTATTATTCACGTGTAATACACCACAACAGGATGCATGGGGAGCGAGGGAGGCTGCCGATGCTGCGAGCAGAATGGATGGATGGTGAATTGGTGTCTATGGTCGTGTCTATCAAGCGGTCTTGGCCTTCTTCGCCTCCGGTTCCTCGGCATCTGAACAAGCAAAACGAGTGTGAGCCAACATGATCGATCCAGCCTCTTCAACCCGGTCATTCCATTTTCTCCTCACCGTTTGGTTCAGAGCCGATCGTCTCTACTGACTCCTCTGGCGTCGCCTGCACGACAGGCACGGCCTTCACCTTGTTGCCGACGGCACGAGCCTTTGGTCCCCAGTTTGGCTCCGGGTTACCCGGGAAGCGGAGCGCCTTTGGCTTTTCGTGCTGGGCAGGTCGCTTCGAGTTGAAGTTGGCTTCGAGCTTTGGCTCCTTCGCGAGAATGCGCGAGCCGGGCGTCTCCTGGCCTTCACGCTTCTTGTTCAACGGGTGCTTCTTGACCCAGCAGCGCATGATATCCCACATGACGTCGTTTGGCGCGTTCGTCTTGATCGCGTCCGGCACCTTGTGGAACTGGGAGGCGTCGTAACCGGCGTGGCGGATAGCTCCCTGGAGCTGGTCCATACGCGGGTTCGAGCAGTGGAGTGTCTTACACAGACCAGGGATCGTGTAGTGGAGTGGGGCATCCACGAGCTCCTCCGACAGCGTCGTGAGCAGGCCGTGTAGTCGTTCCTTTGTTGGGAACTCGTCCGTGGTCTTGGCGACGCGGTCACGGATGCGCATGACCACATCACGGTCGTGGATCGGCGCCGACCAGATCGGGCCGGCCATCTTGTACTTGCCGCCGCACTGGTCACACTCCTGAGGAACAACAGGGCCACGCGACGCGTGGAACGTGTTGCCGTGAGGCACACCGAGCTTTTGCAAGTGGAAGCTGTCGCAGTTGACGCACTGGTACACGTACGACAGCTTGGTCATCGCCTGCTTGACGTTGACAGGCGACTTGTACACACGCACGAACACGCGCACGTAGAAGTCGATGCTGCACGACGCGATTGGCACAATGTGGCGCTGGTAGCGGTTCGCGGCCGACTCGATGGACTGCAGCACTGCAATAGCAAATAAATGTCAACACATCAGCATCCAAAACCCAACTGCCTCCTAATACATGAACCAAAACGTACCCATGCGCAGCGCCATTTCGTGGAGGTAGTTGGCCTTGTTCGGCACGGAGCCGTAGCGCGAGAAGCACACCTCAGGGTTCTTGCCCGACAGCACAGCCATATCCGTGCAGGTCACGCAGAGCAGACCGCCGTTGGTGACGCTCTGCACAGCGCCGTCCAAAAAGATGGACGCCGATCCGTACGGGTCAAGATCAATCACGTCGAACTGGTCCTTCTCTTTACGGCGGTTGTACATGACGTCGGTCGCATCAGCAGCGTTCGGGATCACGCGGTCCAGCGGCAGCTCGTTGAACTGCACGTTCCGCTTGATCGACGCCACGGCGGCCGGCTCCATGTCGTTGACGACAATCGACTTGACGCCAGGGATCTGCTGGAAGTAGCGGATCGAGCGCAGCCCCGAGGCCGACAGTGCCTCGAAGATGCGGATGCCGTCGCTCTCGGCGTTGTCCACGAGGTGCTGCTCGATCTCTTCGTCGGTGTACTCCTTGGCCACGAACTCGCCGTCGCTTTCGTTGTGCTCCTTCTTCTGCTTCTTCGCGAGCTGCTCGCGCGCGCGGGTACGCGCAAACTCGGAGATCATGTTGATGGACAGATCGCGGTTGAGCACCTGCACGTTGTTGTAGAAGACCTTGTTCTGCTCCGGGAAGATCATCACGCCATTGCCCTCGCGGATGATCTTGTGGCCGGCGGGCGCCGGCTTGTTCTGCAGCAGCTTGGCCTGCTCGGCCCAGTTCGTCGACATGATGGTTCCGGTGGTTGTAGTACTAGTGGTGGCAATCGAGCGCAAGAACGGGATGCGCACACACACACGACGTACGCCAAAGAGCATTCAGCGCAATTCCTGCGGACGGCGGTCGCGAATGTACCCGCTCGCGCATCAGATCCAGAGGCGACGCCAATCGACTGGAGGCGGACGCTACCGAACCCTAGTCACTGATACCATCAAAACCGGTAGGTTTACCGGTTTTGAAATGGGTTGGAAAAGTTTGTTGGATATACCGGTATATTAACCGGTACCAAGGCAAGTTGCGGTTCGTGACAACAAAGACCCGAGGGGAGGAAGGAAACGAAGTCAACGAGCCCATCGCCAACGCCGACGGTGGAAATTGAACTTGAGCAGAGACATCCAACGGCTTCCTATATGGATGGACCACACACGCGACAGCATGGAACACCGGGCGGCAATCGACGTGGTACGTCAATGCGTTCTCTAGCTATTTTGGGTCGAAAGCGCGGCTTTCGTTCGCGTCTGGCAGCCGGAGAAATGGTCGACTGACGATGGATACTTCTTTGGGGCACTGTGATATCAGGAGGCCGCGGCGGCGCACCCAAGATGGAGTACAGACGCGTGCAGAGCGTGACGACCGACGATAAAGGCAACGGCAACGGCAACGGCAATGGCGACGAGCCCAAGCCGGCGTTCAAGTCGTCACTGCTGCAGTCGCTGAAGGTCGAAGACAACGCCAGCAAGAGCAAGAAGGAGGAGACCGCGACTGACGACCGTCGTGGACGCACGGTGGCCAACCAGGACACGCAGCAGCAACACAGCAAGCGCGGAGGATCAGGACGCGGCGCTTCGCCCAAGCGCGGCGGTGGAGGAGGAGGCGGAGGCCGTGGCAATGGCGCTGGAGAGCGACGGAGCCGCTCGCCGCGAAAGGTGCAATCGGCTGGCGGACGAGGCAATGGCAGCGCTGCGAGTGCGGAGGGGACAAGTGGCCGTCAAGTGACGATGACGACGACGAGTGGCGGCTCGAGAAATGGCACGCGGCTCGAGCGCACGGGCTCCATCGAGAGCAACGTCAGCACGACCAGCAGCACAAGTCGGTGGTTGCGCAAGGGCGGCGACAACGAACCGCCAGCCAAGCCCTTCGTGAGCAGCCTCGCGCGGTCGATCAGCAGCAGCACCCAGGACGCGCGGTACGCTGGTGGAGAGTCCAAGGGCGGGCGCGGGTCGTACAACCGATCGTCGTCGTCGTCGGTGCGTCGTTCAGAAGGAGGAGGAGGAGGAGACTCGTACCGCCGTGTGGAGATGTCACGCGACCGCCGACTGAGTGGAGACAGCTCGCAGTTCACGCCGCCTCTGACTGCTGCGCGGTTGGCTCGTGGCCGAACGGACAGCATGGAGAGTGATGCGTCGGAGCGTTCCGTGCAGTCCGTGCAGTCGGTTCACTCGGTACAATCGATGCGTTCGGTCCGAAGCACAGCCAGTTCCCGCTACGACTCGAAGCCGCGAGGTGGTAGCGAACGCTACGGTTCTCGCCGTTCGATTGATGATGGGCGACGAGAGGATCGCGGGTCGTTCAGCTCCCGATACAAAGATGACCGGCCACCACCGCCATTGAATCGCCGCTTTGAGCGGTCGACAAGTGACCACTCCGCCACCAGCAGCCACAACCCATCGAGCCCGGCCGCGCCGTTGCGAGGATCGACTCTTGGTAGCAGTTTGCTGAGTCACGATGCCAGAAAGACACCTGCGCCGATCACGGTGACGAAGCCCCTGGTGAAGAGCACTCAGGATGTTCGCTTTTCTGGCGGTTCTGCGGCTGGTGCGTCAACCGGATTCAAATCGTCGCTTCGCGCTTCCACCGAGCGGGAGTCCGGACCAACTCAGCAGCCTTTCAAGTCGTCGTTAGCGAGCTCCGTTGATGCGAAGCCCTTCACTTCGTCCCTGGCGGCTTCGGTGAAGGAACCACCAGCGTTCAAGTCATCGCTTTCGGCATCGGCAAAAGATCCGCCGCCATTCAAGTCCTCACTGGCCGCAACTCTGAACGGAGAGGATCGATCGAAAGAGCAGACCGCCGTCGACGAGCAGGAACGCAAGCGCCTCGCCGCTGAGCGACTGAAGGAGCGCATGGAAGCAAGAAACGCCGAACGTGGCACTGCTTCTACCCTTTCAGCTGGGAAGTCGTCGCTACTCGGTAGCCTTGCTGCGTCAGCCCGCAACGATACTTCCAGTGTGAGTAGCCGACCGGAACCACGAACGTCGAGCATTCTATCGCGTGTTGGAGACCGGGCTCCAGCCGCTCCGCAGTCCGACAAGGAAGCTCGCGCGCGTGAACACTTCGCGAAGATTCAGAAGGAGGAGGAAAAGCGCGAGCAAGCGCGTCGTGTCGAGAACCCCGTGGTTTCATCGCTCAGACAATCATTGGCGTCGCGACGTGAGATCGTTCCAAAGCAAGTGGTGGACAAGGTTACCTATACCCTGCTGGAGCTCCGCAACCTGAAGCCCACGGCACTAGTGAAGCCTCCGTCTGACCTTCGAGACATGACACTCGTCGAAGTCATCGAGATCCGGCCACCGGGTCGCCCGTTGGCGAATGCAGGCGGCTCATCATCGCGCCACGTGGAAAGTACGTCACGCCGTGGTGGCAGCAGCAAGCGCGGTGGTTTGGCTAGAGGAGCATCTGGATCCGGACAAGGCGGCCGAGGTGGAGCCAAGTCGTTCAAGAACGACAAGCAGCGACCAGGCAGTAGCCGTGGTCGTGGTGGACCACCGCCTCCACCGCTTTACGATGGACCAATCGAGCCGTTGCAGGTGTCGGAGAACCGATGGGTGCCGAAGAAGGCGGACTTGTCTGCTTTGGAGGCGACGCTGAGCCACGTCAAGAGTGTTCTCAACAAGCTCACCCGCGAGAAGTTCGCCAAGCTGACGGAGGAGCTGTGCAAGACAGACATCAACAGCATGGAGCTGCTGCGGTACGTTATGGAATGGTCTGTTGACTCCGGGTTGACTCGATTCTGACTCTCGTCGTTTTCTGCGTTTGTTTCTAGATCTATTATCACTGTGATCATGGACAAGGCCATTCAAGAGCCAAGTTTCGCGGATGTTTATTCAGACTTGTGCAAGCAGTTCCACGTCCGAACATCGACAAAGGTGTGGCCTTTCCTGCGTGCTGTTCAAAGCTCCGTCAAGCCAGGGGTACGTCTCATGAGATTTCACTCAGCACGATACTTGGACGAACGAGGAACTCATTCGTTTGGTTGGATAGGTGTTCATGTGGAGTGCGATCAACCCGGCCGACTCGGCTGGATTCATCGGTCCGCTTTCAAGGTGAGAGAAATCAAGCGGTGAGGATGTGTGGAGGTTAGCTTATGTGAAGCTTGTCTGGTAGCGACACCGAGTGCATTGAAGCCGCGTCATCAAACGAGCCTGCAGAAACGACTGATCAAGGTTCGGCATTTTGTGGACGACACCGATATTAATCTGTTACTCACCAAAGCTGTGATGCTTTGTTAGACATTTCAAAGGCCAAGCTTTTCACATCAGAGAAACACCTCATCGCAGTTGTCGAAGTTGCCAAGAACCAATTCTACTACCGAGGTACATGTCCACGTCTGGTTGATCAAGTTGCAATGCCGTGATCTGACAATGATTGTGGCAACAGCAAAACCGTTGGAAGCACTGACGGAAGATGAGCCGTTGCTTGGCGAGTACGAATCTGCGGCGGCTGCGATCGAAGCCGGAGCAAAGCAAACGAGCTTCAAACGCCTGCTCGTGACGCGATGCCAATTCGAATTCGAGCGATTCGTACGTATACGAGGCTGCATCGTATGATAAGGTTTTGCGGCTGATTGATGTTGATATTTCTCAGAACAAGTCTCAAGCGGAAGACAACGAAAACTCTGACATGGATTCACGACAGAAAGAGCTGGTACGTTTGGGATGTCGATGGCCGATGCATTGTGACTTGATGTATTGACGAATCGTTTGTGTTCCGGCAGAACGCGATGCGAGGAAAACGGTTGATGCTCGGCAACATCCGATTCATCGGCGAGTTGTTCAAGGCGGACCTCCTCAACGTACGTGAACAATGTTTGAACGTGGATGACTGGTTGATATTGAGCTGACAACCTCTGGTGGATTTATTGTGTCGCGCAGCAAGCGGTCGTGCAGGCGTGTCTGTTCCACTTGCTCGGTCTCGAGCTGGTAAAGACTGGTACCGATGACCAGCTGGCTGGACAAGACGTGCGGCTTCCAGATGAAGAAGATGTCGAGGCACTGTGTAAGCTGCTTGCGACCGTGGGCAAGAAGTACGACCAGCCGAAGACCCAGATGATCATGCGAATTGTGATTCTTCGACTGGTCCAGCTCTCAGAGGATACTCAGTTGCCATCGCGTGCACGCTTTTTGCTGAAGGATATTCTCGAGATGCGTGATCACGTGTGGGAACCACGACGCAAGGAAATGCAGCAGAAGACTTTGGACGAAGTTCGTCGCGAGGCACAGAAGCTCCAGTCGCAGGGCAAGAACGCCCAGCACGACGACCTCAAGTCACGTCGTCTCAAGTCGCAGGTGTCAAGTGCGCAGCTCGCGAAGGAGAGCTCCAACTTGTTGGTCCGCAAGGACACTCTTTCGGAAATGAAGGCGACTTCCCCGCGAACTGGCGAGGCACAGGATGCGCCACATGAAAAGTCGGACGATGCCGTCGACTACAGCGATCCTGCCAAGGTGAAGACCCGGATCAAGAGTATTATCCAAGAATTCGGATCGATCCACGACATTGAGGAGGCGGCGACGTGTGTTCGTGAGCTTCCTGTCCAGGTGCTGCCTGATTTTGCGGAGCAGATCGTGAACCGAGCGCTGGAAGGCAAGGACCAGGAGCGCCACGACGTCGTGGACCTCCTCGTCAAGCTGTACGAACGCCGCGCCATCGACGCGACGTCGATCCAGCTTGCGCTGATCAACGTGATCGAGTTCCTGGAAGACATCAAGATCGATATCCCTCTCGTGCATCAGTACTCGGCGTACTTGTTCGGTCGACTGATCGCCGCCGG
Source organism: Pythium diclinum (assembly GCA_023337495.1). Classification (NCBI taxonomy): domain Eukaryota; phylum Oomycota; class Peronosporomycetes; order Pythiales; family Pythiaceae; genus Pythium; species Pythium diclinum. Next base: position 17,196 of record JAADXB010000004.1, on the reverse strand, counting down.
CTGCTTTGGCCTGTCGTGGATGGTGTCCAAGGCTCTCCACGGTCTGCTTGACTGTGGCTTGGCGTCGCTCGTGTTTGCGGAGGTCTTGCCAGTCATCGAAGCCGATAGTGACGAGCGCACGGTCATTCGAATGGTCGCAGACGAGGAGATCACACCAGGCTCTGTGTTGCCACCGTCCAAGCGTCGTAACGAAGCCGCGATCGCTGCGTACATCGACGAGCACGACCTCGGTGTCTACTTCGGTGCTGAGCGCGAACACGAAGACGAAGTCGACGACGACGAGGACGAGCTCGATCCGGAGATCGAAGCCAAGCTCAAGAGCACGCTGGTCGAGTACCTCTCAGTCAAGGATCTGGACGAAGTCGTGCTCTGCGTGACCGAACTCGTTACCCCGAGCACGTCGCCGTCGTTCTTGTGGCGTCACTTCGTGCATGTGGCTATCATGCACAGTCTGGATGACAAGCAAGCCACTCGGCTTCAGGTCGCTGCGCTGCTTGGCCGTCTGGTCGCTGAGCAAAGCGACCATGTCGGCGTCGACGACATCGAGTGGGCGTTCGAAACGGCACTGCTCGACTATGAAGACTTCCGCGTGGACGTGCCTCGCCTAGCCCACAACTTTGCCGAGCTGTGGGTCGCGCTGTTTGAAAAGTCCGAGTGCCTCACGCTCGCGTGGCTCCACGACGCCGTGATGCATCTATTGGGATCAGAAGGAGCCGCTGAGATCCTGAGTGCTCTGTTGACGCGATTCGACTCGGAGTTCGGACGTGAGAAGCTACTGCAGTGGTGGCAGCAGCAACCAAAGCCAAGTGAAGACGTCGCTGCAAACTGGCTGCTGGCGTTCAGCGCCTCGGGTGAAGGCGACGCCACGGCGACGACTGTTGTTCATGAGAGACTGAAGGAGTGGGAGGCCGTCGTGGGTGCGCTGTAGAGGCTAGAGACAACACAGAGGTTAGGTAGGTAGGCTAGTGCGAGAAGGAAGGGCAGATACGTGTGTGTGGATGCGTCGACGTTAATATCTTTTGAAGGGAAAGGCTGTTTGTTGGTCGAATGACTACTGGATGACGCACTTGGGCTCCGGCGTGCAGCCCGGCACCTCCGTGTCCACGGCCGCGACTTCGCTGGGCTTGGAGACCAGCTCTTCTTGGCCGCTGGTCTTGCTCACGGCGTAGATGCGGATCTCGTACGTGCTCGTGGGGTTGAGGTCGTCCAGCAAGACCTCCTTGTCGCCGGGCTTCGTATCGACGCGACGGGCCTTCGCCCACGTCTGCTCGCAGGCCTCACGGTACTCGTACCGGAAGAACGACGCCGGCGCCTGGACGGCAGGGACCTCGAGCGTGATGGAGAACTCTGTGCGGGCCTTCAAGCGCGCAGGTAGCGGCGCAGCGAGCGACATAATGAGCGTCTTCTTCGTCTGGTCTTGGTGATGGCTTCGTCTTTTGAGAATGACGGAGACCTCATCTGATTTGACTGAAATACCCAATTTGATGAAATGTGTTATACCCAAAATAAGAATGATGGACCTTCGAAATTGGGATATGGCTACATTTTTGCCAATCAAAAAGCAAGGCTCCAGATCCTTGACTGGGAAGAATGAAGAGGCAGCCAATGAGAAGTACGAAAGCAGGGAATGCTATTTGCCTCGATGTGTGTGTCGCTAGAGCTCGCGCTGTCAGTCTTTTGTCGTCGACAGCGTGTAGGCCGGGAATAAAATATTGGGGAACTTCTTGCTGACGATCGAGAACTCGTCGAACGAGATGACGCCGTCGCCGTCCTTGTCGCCCTGGGACATGATCGTGTCGGCCTTGCGCGCGACCTCGGCTTCGTTCGTGGCCATGTGGTTGGCCTTGAGGATCTTCATGAGCTCTTGGCGCGTGATCACGCCGTTGCCGTCTTCGTCGAACACCATGAACGCAAACTTGAGCTTCTCTTCTTTCTCGGCGCCCGAGAAATTCGACAGCGCGATCATGAACTCGCGCACATCGATGCGGCCGGTCTTTTCCATATCAAACAGCTGGAAGACCTTCTCACACTGTGGCGACGGGTCAACCTGCATGACCTCACAGAACTCAGAGTAGTCGATCTGGCCCGAGCCGTCCTTGTCCGTGGCCTGGAAGCGCTTGTACGCCTTCTTGACGGACTCAGGTTTGATGCCATTGTCGCGAGCAAACTCCTCCAATGCGACCTTGCGCTCGTTTCGCAGTTGAATGGCTTGCGCTCCAGCGGCGCCTGAGCTGCCAGCCCCTGCGCCAGGAGCTCCGGTTGCTCGCTCGGCTGCTGGCACGCCGAGCCCTGGAGGTGGCTGCTTGCCCTTGGTCACCATGGCGTAGAATTCGTCAAAACTGACTTGTCCATCGCCGTCCTTATCGACCATCTTGATCATCTCATCGACCTCTTCATCGGTCGGCGATTCGCCAATGTTGATGAGCACGTGGCGGATCTCCGCTGCACCGACGTAGTTGTTGTGGTCGAGATCGAACGCCTGGAACGCCTCCCAGATCTCCTTGTCCGTGAACTTGCCGTTGGGATCCCGCGGTGGCTCGGACGGAGCCATCGGAGGAGCTCCTGGAATCGTCATTGCGTTTGCGCCTGGTGGAAGTGGATTCACTGCTGGTCCCGACAGAATTGAAGGAGCTTGTGGTGGTGCTTTCACTGGTCCAGCGCCTGGAGTCGGCGCGGCTGGCTTCATGAACTTGGACACGACCGACAGTTTCCCACCAGGCTGGTTGTCGGCGTCCTGGAGCTCAATGTCGCCCTCGAATCCTCCTTTGGCTATCCAGCCGACGATATCCACCTTGGTGTGGGCCATGAACCGGTCTTTGCCGTTCGATTCCTTGTCGAAGACCTCGATGACCATCTCCTTCTCGGTCGAGATGCTAAACTCGAAAGTCTCGTTGAATTCTGGATTCTTGCCGCCTTTCTCCTGGACTTTGGTCTGGTAGTTTTGCGTGCCGATCGTGAGCTTGATGTACGGATCGGCCGTGTCCATCATACCGAGTTTCTTCAAGTCCAGAGCTCGAAGCACCTTGACCGACAACTTTCCAAAGCGAGCAAAGGCTCCGCCACCAGGAGGCGCCATACCTGGCGGTCCTCCTGGAGCTCCTGGAGGCCCACGAGGTGGCATTCCTGAGTATAGGAGTTCGAAAGCGTCCGTTAGTAGGGTGCTGCTTGCAATTTTGAAACAAAGGAAACGTACCTGGAGGTCCGCGTGGCGGTCCAGGAGGAGCTCCTGGTGGGCCTCGAGGTGGGAAGCCTGGTGGTCCACGCGGAGGACCTGGTGGACCGGGAGGAGCAACTACAGAGACAACGTGACGAATGTCAAACTACCGCTTGGAAGTCTTAGACGGAAGAGACGATACGTACACCCGCTGTCGTCGATCGACCCGGGCAGTGACTCTGAGGGGAAGAAGATACGATCGTTCGTCAGTATGAGAGGAATAGGAGCCCACTATGCGATCCAGTAAAGTACCTTGCATCATCGGACGTGGAGGACCTCTTGGTGGCGGAGCTCCTGCAGACAAAGGCTTAGACCCAATACATCGATGGTGACAGCAGAAGACATCGTCTTACCTGGTGGTCCACGTGGCGGCATTCCTGGAGGACCGCCTGGAGGCCCACGAGGCGGCATACCTGGAGGACCTGATGGCATCCCAGGCGGCCCACGAGGTGGCATGCCAGGAGGCATCCCTGGAGGAGCTCCTGGAGGGCCACGGGGAGGCATACCCGGAGGACCTCCCGGAGGACCACGAGGTGGCATGCCTGGAGGCATTCCTGGTGGAGCTCCTTGCTGCATTCCGGGTGGACCTCCTGGTGGACCTCTCGGTGGCATTCCTGGCGGAGCCCCAGGAGGACCTCGAGGAGGCATCCCGGGCGGCATTCCTGGAGGAAGACCGCGTGGTGGCATTCCTGGTGGCATACCTGCGGGCATACCCGGAGGGATTCCTGGTGGGCCCCTTGGCGGCATCCCTGGAGGCATTCCTGGAGGAGGGCCTCGTGCTGGAGAGCCTGGTGGTCCGCCAGGAGGAGCACCTGGAGGAGGACCACGAAATCCTGGTGGTCCCCCTGGTGGACCGCCTGGAGGAGGGCCGCGCGGAGGGCCACCTACATCAATCAGTCGCGTAAGTTGCTGCCTTGAATACTCAGGATGCTATGCGCACAAAGAATACCTGGAGGACCTGAAAAAATCATCAAATAGGAGAACAAGTGTTAGTATAGTGCAGTTGTCGGTGAGGTGGGGATCAACTGAGTTCACGCACCGGCGGATGGAATACCTGGTGGCATTCCTGGTGGAGGTCCTCGGCCTGGGGGCATTCCCGGAGGCATTCCTACATTTCACGGGCTGCAATTGAGAATACACTTGAGATGTGTATCGTCTAATAGATTCTACATACCTGGAGGTGGGCCTCGTCCTGGCGGCGGCATTCCTGGTGGAGCGCCTGGCGGTGGTCCTCTTCCCGGAGGAACTCCTGGTGGCGGACCACGTCCCGGCGGCATGCCTGGAGGGGCTCCAGGAGGAGGTCCTCGACCCGGAGGAGCTCCTAGAAAACATATTCGAAATGAATCCCATGAAACAAAGCACGTTAAACAGCGTAGGAGTCACAAACCTGGTGGTGGACCCATTGGAGGAGCTCCTCGGCCTGGAGGAGGTCCACGCGCTTGTGGATATCCAGGCGGCGCACCAGGCGGAGGACCCCGAGGCGGCGCTCCCATCGGAGGGGCTCCAGGCGGAGGCCCTCTCCTACACAAAACCCAAGCGTAAGTGTGAGATTATCCGCTAGACAGTTGAAGTGGAATGATACTTACGGTGGAGGAGCGCTCATCGATATTCGGTCGCTGGCGTCGTTAGTTTATGCGCTTGCTGGTGTTGAGTTCGAGCTCGAGTAGATCAGATAGTGACAGCCAAGAGGGACGCAGTCATCGGCCTCTGTGAGGATACGGAGATGTTGAGTACGGTAGGAGCACGCGATGGCTGCAGCACGCAGCGTCAGGACCAATTGTACTCGGAGAAGATGCTGTCTGGATCGAGGCGTATCACGTGAGACTTGAGACAGAAGTGCGAGGGATCGCGGACGCGAAAGGTCGCGACGGTCTCACATCCGGATCCAAACACCACGGTCTCACCAATATCATTGAAGTGCACGCAAACGGATGCAGCGGTCGTGAGAACAAAGCAGCCAAGGAAGCACGGTAGATCAATGGATGTTTGTACATCAGAGCAGCATAGACAGATAACCTCATACGCGTGGTGCTTCGACTCGACAAAAACTTTCAAAACATTTGCGATTTTTTTTCTTCGGTCGGCTCACTCAGGACGCCGAGTGCTGATTTTTCTCTAATAAACTCAGCAGTCAGACGAGCTTTGAGTGCTGAGGCGACGCAATACGCGTGTGTGCGGATGTAGGCTTCCTGGCTTATCGAGTCCTCTCACTTGTTCAGTATTTCGCTCTTCTCTTCTCATCATTTTTCTTCTTCTTTTACGCCTTTGGCATCTTAACGATCTTTGGTGCGCGACCCACGAGTCGTGCGATGCGTGGCGTGATCGCAATCGTCAGTGCCAGACGCAGAGGCTCTGTGAACTTGGTGGCGACCCACGCGATCACGAACGATCCGGTCTTGGAGTTGACGTGCTCCAATTCCATGTACTTGGCGATGCCGAGGTTTTCCGCAATCGTCACGAACCTAATAAAGACAACCCGAGCAAATAGCAGCGTTAGTACCGACACATTCTATCACACGCTTCTTAGATAGCAAGAAAACGCACTTGTTGGTGGCCGTCACGAGGTTGAAGTCCGGGTTCTCTTCGCCTTCCTTTGCTGGTGCCGGCTTGGATGTGTTCAGCCATCCCTGCTCGATCGCGACGTACATGGAGCTCAGCACGACACCGTACATCGAGAAGTACGTGACCACAGACACCATGCCGTACTTCTGCCAGAGATCCTTGAGCTTACCCCAACTGCTCTTGCCTTTCTCGACCATCTCTTGGCGGCGCTCGGCGCCTGTCTTCGCCGCTGACGACGTCGACGACGCTGACGCAGGCGCAGATGACGTCGCTGGTGATGCACCCGACTTGGTTGATGACGCCGCCGTGCGTGTGCTTTGGTTGGACCACAGCATGGGCGGACGGCGTGCCAGTGCCATGGAGGCTGTGGCAGGCTTGCGGATCGCGAGCGTGGACAGCGGCGACTGGAACACGCGCGGCGCGACCGCGAAGATGGACGCCGCCGACGCGCGCTGCCGCAGTGCCGTCTTCAGCAGGAGTCGCTGTGCCGTGAGCATACTGCGTGCGTACGTGCGGCGTGTGTGTGTGGATGCGATGGAGCTGTCGGATGTGGTGAGACTTCGTCGAGTTCCAGTTCCGGACAAGACACAAGACACGGGCCAATCCATAAGCAAGGAGTGGTAGTCTGCCGCGTGCAAGAGTGTATGTGCGCGTGGCGCTTGTGGGCGAAATCGAATATTACTTTCCACAGTTCGTAGCTCCTCGATTTTAGAGCGTGCATATCGAAAAAAGTCGCGGTTCTTCAACCAATGTGACATTTTATATGACCGAGTATGTATTAACAGAGGTAAAACCCACATCGTTCTAGAATTTTTGACCGACCGACCAGGAAGCACGAAGACTTTGTGGTGAGAAAGGCAACCAGTACCGTACCGTAAGTAAACAGTTCTCATGATTTTACGGACAAAATGCAGGCAAAAAGGAGCCGGATTCTTAGAGCAAGTAGCTCGCGGCAAGAGCAGCCACCGAGGCGGCGTAGCCGAGCGTCATGACGGCGGACGCGGCTGAGGTCGTGCCGCTGTTGGACGACGAGGTCGACGGCGAGTTGGACGAAGAAGAAGGCGACGACGACGACGCGGACGGCGAGGCGGTGGCCTTGGTCAGCGTCGGGAACGAGAAGCTGCTCGGCGCGACCACGCACTCGTCAGCCGCAGCCGTGCACACGGTACAGATCTGTCCGTACAGCGAGCGCTTGCAGCCGTTGGTGGCCGTGGCACACTCCGCGACGTTCTCGTAGCACGGCGGGTTCTCGGCGCGCAGCTCCGCGACCGTCGGTAGCGTCTGGAAGTTGGCCAGGTCCGAGGCAGTGACCTGAGTGAGCGTCGTGTTGCCCGAGCCCTTGACGGCGTTGTTGTACATGGTCACGAGCGTGGTCGCACGCTCAGAGTTGGCGTCTTGGTCCTGCGGTTTCTTCCAGAAGTCGATGCCGCTGAGCCACGAGCCGTTGTCCGTGGCGTTAAACTCGATGTTGCCGTCGTTACAGAACTCGGAAAAGTTGGCGTACGTCGCGCCCGTGGCGTTGTTCTTCATGCTCGTGATGCCCACGAGATCGTCGATGGGCATCCAGCCAAGCACGCGGTAGTTGTACGTGCACTTGATGCCATCCGGCTTGGTGTCGTAGTCACAAAGGCCACCACGCGTGGTGCTACGGCACTCGTCGGTCTTGTCCGCCCACTTCTTCAGAGGGCATGTGTTCGGGAACGAGAACCACCACGTGTTGGGGTACGGCGCACGCGCGTCCGTGTCACGAGCCTCTCCGCCGACGAACGGACCGACGTTTGGCTGGCCATTCGTGCCGTTGAAGTAGTAGCACTCGGTCGGGTACACGGCCGAGTCGCCCGAGCCAGAGGTCGCCGTACACTGGCCGCCGTCCATGGCCAGGTACGTACCGTACTCGGCGTTGTACAGCGCGAGCGTCTCGTTGGTCTGCGTGATGACCATGTCGTAGAACACCACGTACTTCATGTTGTTCTTGCGCTGGCACTTGGTGCTCTGCGTCGCGGCGTTGATGCCTTCGGCCTGCACGTACATGAGCGCGCCTTCGACCGACGCCGTGTTGACCGTATCCAGCAGACCGCGGAACGCCTCGTCAAACTCATCGTAGTACGTCGACACAAAGGCACCGTTGTCAGCGTTCCACTTGGGCTTGTCGCTCTGCACTCGCGCCTGGACCACACGCACAGTCTTCATGTGGTAGCTGTCGGAGTTGGTGAGATTCTTGAGCCCGGACGGGAAGTCGACCGCGGCAGCCGTGGCCACGGAGGAGCCGAGAGCGGAGGCAGCGAGGAACGCGAAGATCTTCATGCTGGAAGAAGCTTGTCAAGTGAGCAGGTGGTGTGAACGAAGCCGCTCAAATTGGGGAATGATGATGACCAGAGACGCCGCTCGTGCTCAGGGGATTACACCGTCCGTACTCATGACTATACTCCATCAATACAGTCTCCCTCACGGGAAGCTTGAGGCTTGAAGAGGTCACCGTGTCCAGAAGACCATCGTGGACACCTCGCCGCTGAGAAAAGCGTGACGCAATGGCTGAGCGAAGGGCGCCTCCATTAGCTCGGGCTGTGACACGCTTCCACCAAAATGGTGATAGTTATCATACTGTGCAACAGAATAATCAATTGAAAGGACAAATATGGTTATGGAGGTTCAAATACGTTCAAATAACCAGAAATAAGTTCCACTCTTTACAGGTATTAAATTGTGAAGTCTCGACATCCGGCAGTGATTGTGGCAGTCAAGATGGCTACGCCTCTGGACCAGATCCACTCTTCAACACCAGCGTGGCGTGTGGTACCAAGTCAGACTGACCACCCGTGTGACTCTTGCCAAGTCAGGTTTTTTCAGGAGCAAAACACAGCAAGAAGCAGCCTTGGAGACGATCGTACAGTATGGCGAGAAGATAAATTTTCGAAAGGGTCATGGCATGAAGGCAGTGATTCTGTGTTCAAAATACGGTCTGTGGGATAGAGGTACGCAGCCTAGATGGATGATATGCAGTCTCACCTTATCATACAGAAGGCACGCTCAGAGCTGGCAGCTGAGCACGAACGCGATGGCCACGGTCGTGAGGCTGGCAACAGAGGTCGCCATGGCAGCCGAACCGGTGTTGGTCGACGGCGTTGCAGCTGTGTCCGACTTGGTCGAGGTCGACGGCGTTGGAGCTGTCGTGGTATCAGCCGTTGGCGTATCAATCGTTGAAGTGTCAGTCGCTGGCGTCTCAGTCGTGGGCGTTGGCGCCGTCGTCGTCGGTGCAAGCGTGGCCTTCGCGATCGCTGGGAACGTGAAGCTACTTGGGGCCACCACACAGCCGTCCGACGCGTCGGAGCACTCTGTGCAGATCTGGCCATAGAGCGAACGCTTGCAGCCGTACTTGGCAGTGGCGCACGACTTGATGTGCTTGTAGCACGGCGGGTTCGCCGCGGTCAGCGTTGACACGGACGGCAGCGCCTTGAAGTTGGCGAAGTCCGTGCTGCTGACCTGGGTCAAGCTCACCGAGCCGGCGATCGCATCGTTGTACATCGAAACCAGCTTCGTTGCGCGCGCTGCGTTGGCGCTGCTGTCGCGAGGGTTCTTCCAGAAGTCGATGCCTTCGATCCACGTGTTGTTGGTCGTGCCCTTGAACTCCACACCGCCGTCATTACAGAACTGGGAGAAGTTCGCATACGTCGCACCTGCGGCGTTCTTCATGCTGGTGATGCCCACGAGATCGTCGATTGGGATCCAGCCAAGCACGCGGTAGTTGAACGTGCACTTGACACCGTCAGGCTTGGTGTCGTAGTTACAGAGACCCGTGCGAGTGGAGCTGCGGCATGCGTCGGTCTTGGCACTACCCCACTTCTGAAGAGGACACGAGTTCGGGAACGAGAACCACCACGTGTTGGGGTACGGCGCACGCTCGTCCGTGTCACGAGCTTCGCCTCCGACGAACGGACCCACGATTGGGTGGGTTTTGTCGCCATTGAAGAGGTAGCACTCGTCAGGGTAGACAGCCGTGTCGCCCGTGCCAGACGTAGGGGTGCACTGGCCGCCGTCCATGGCCAGGTACGTACCGTACTCGGCGTTGAAGAGTGCGAGCGTCTCGTTGGTCTGTGCGATGACCATGTCGTAGAACACAACGTACTTCATCTTGTTCTTGCGGGTGCATCGCTCAGTCGTACCACGGACGGCTTCATTGATACCTTCCGCCTGCACGTACATGAGTGCTCCTTCAACCGACGCCGTGTTGACGGTGTCCAGCAGACCGCGGAACGAGCCTTCAAAGTCCGTGTAGTAGGTCGAGCCGAAGGCGCCGTTGTCGGCGTCCCACTTTGGCTTGTCGCTCTGCACGCGGGCTTGGACGACGCGGATGGGGGTCATGTGGAAGCTGTCGCTGTTCGCGGTGGACTTGAGTCCCGACGGGAACTCGACCGCGCCAGCGAGACGACGCTGCTCGGCCGCTTGGCCACACAACACACGGTCCGTCGTGGGCTGACACTCGCGGCCTCCGAACTGCGGTTCGACCACTACTTTACGCGTGCGAACGCTGAAGCCGTCGTCTTGGCAGGCGGACCACGGCGACCACGCCGACAGGCGACAGTCCACAGGGTTGCACGGACGCGTCTCCGTGAGCGCGCCGCACGCACGGCCGTTGCCCGACACTTCCTTGGTCACCGTGCGCTCGAAGACTTGCGTGTGCGTCGAGGTGTCACACTCCTGCGGCTTCCAGGCGCTCAGTTCACAGTCGACATCACTGGCGGCAGCAGCTTGGACTCGCACAGCCTCCGCTCTGATTGGCTGGTGGAAGCTGACGTCCGCCGCCGATACGACGGCTCCGGCAAATGCAGAGAGGACCACGACGCGGACCATGGCGGATACGAAGATATCAAACAGTCGGAAGTGGGCGGAAGGAGAGATCCGATAGATGCGAGTCGGAAAATGAGAAGACGAAAAGCCCACAGGAGTTGGCCTCCCACCGATAGATCACTGAGCAGGACCCGAACCGTCGGCTTGCCGCTGCCGCCCAGGCGCCTGTTCCCGAGAGTCGCCGAGGCATTGGATTCATGTCCAAAAACCGATCTTGCCATTGAAGCGTCGGATCTTTTTGTACAGGAAGAAGCAGCCAGGCCATAAAACACAGTGAAGCCCCAAGCGGCGTGGATCCGACGGGTCACTCTCAAATGAGCGGTGGGCTGGGCAGCTCCATCGTACTGTACGGTACTCCGATACTGAATCGCGCCGGGCTAGAGCATGGCATGGCGAGAAGGCGCATCAACCCAAATCCCTCTTCTGCATCTCCGTTCAACCTAAGGCCATCACACGGTGTTGCTGTTCGTGCAAAGTATCCGATACAACACGTTGCTCCTTCGTATTGCAGCGTTGATACTTTCTGTCTGGATCGTGAAGTGTTCAACTTTGACACTGTGTTGTGACACGTTGAAGCTGTGTTGTGACATTGCGGAGGAGACTACAAAATCCCGTAGCTGTCAAGAAGAAGCAGTCACTTGAGAGCACTTGCAAGCATCGGCGGCCACATACGCGCTCGGCAAATTTACGAGTATGTACACCCTATCGTCGAATGAAATCTGCACGAGCAGTAAACATCATCCTCACACTCCAAGATTGGCTTCGAAGAATTCATGTGTACTTCGAAGTATAATCGAATGAAAAAGACAGTAGAGGGTGTACTCATGACGATGCCCCGAGCCATCACTTCGACGGCCCTCTCATGCCACGCTGCTTCAAGCCACGCTGCCTCGGCGCTTGAGCAGAATTTCGTGGTCCTCGCTGCTGAGCCAATGGTGGCGAGTGATTCGTGAGCCCAGGAGCAACAAGTAAGCAGACGCGATGTTGGCGACCGTGAGCGCGACAAGCGATAGCGCGTAGAATGCTGACAGCAGTCAAACCAGCATCACTGTTAGCAAACTTCCACTCATAGTAGATTGAAGGAACCGCTCACCTTGCAGACCATCGCATCCAGTGTGCGAGAGGTTGTCGCTGAGCTTGTGGCGCACGCAATACTTGGCAAAGTCGTTTTCGCGCGTGATCACGAGGAACGGCGTGATGATCTGGTACAGCGTGTAGCTCGCGAGCGAAAGCAACGTGATGTGCGTGAGCAGGAAGATGCAGAGCCCGTACTCGTTCACGAAGTTGACGAACGAAGCGCAGCATTTGGAGCGCCACCGTGGCACAAACGCCACGCAGAGACTCACGAGGAAGCCGAAGGAGTAGAGCACGGCGTACGTGATGCCGCACAGCTTCATGAGCGCCATGACGGGCAGTCCGCACACACACTGCAGCAGCAGCATGCCCATGAGCACCCAGTTATCGCCGATCGAGCACATGGTGGACCGATAGAGGAAGTCTCAGAGTGTGGCTGTCAAGGTGGCGAGTGCTTGAAGATCACCAAGGCAGCGAGTGCTAGCATTCCCATTTTTAATTGATCTATTCTAGGCTTGAGGAGGCAATGACATGCATTGCTATTGATACACTTGCAACCGAATCAACCAGTTCGAGAAAGCCATGCCGGTATCGTGCCGGTATGTATGTCGGTATCGGTCCCCGAGAAACGCCTCTGCGCCTGATCGATTGAATTCTCAACAAGTGCAACGATCAAACCAATATGCAGCACGATCCTCGCCTCGACGACGACGATGACGAAGAAGAGACCGTAGAGCTACGAGTGTCAGCGTCTCGTCAAAACAACACGCGAGATGGAGACAAGCGCGCAGCGCTGCGGAAGATGTCGTCCTCCACGTCGGCGCGGTTTCCTGAGACTGCGTACAACGACCAGGACGACTCGGAGCACCGGTCCTCGATCAGACGTACGTCGGCTGCTAGTCTCCTCGAACTCACCAAGAGTACGTGATCAAAGAGATCTCCTCGCGCTTGAACACCATCGATTGACTTGCATTGTACGGGTGCAGGCGTGCTGACCTCTTCGTCGTCGCACCGATCGTACATAACCCCTGGCTCGGAGGGTCTGCCCGAAGCGGCTACTCTGTTGCCACACGCGCCGTCCTACAAGAATGCGTGGAAGCAACAACAGCAGAACGAGGCGTACGGGTATGAGGAAAATCGAGCGGACAATGCCAAAGAAGCCCAGACGCGCTTGAAGCTGCTCGCGTTCTGGCAGCTTCTGATCACTGGCTTTGAAGTACTGAAGTTCTCAATCGGAAAGCGAGCCAAGAAGTATGTGTTGTGGCTAGCGCTGGATGGGAATCTGTATCTGGGAAGCAGCAAGAACGACAAGAAGACTGCTCGCTGTCTGTTCCTCGCGTACGTACCGCCGATGGAATGATCAAAATTGTACCACACTAACAGATCTTCGACTCTGTAGGGACGTGTATCGCATCCAGAAGGGCAACGACTCACAGTCCTTCACGAAATCCCAGTCTTGGCGTGATGCTCGAGGCAAGGACAACCTCACGTTCTCGATCCACGGCCGCTACGGCAAAGAGGACCGTATCTTCGCGATCCAAGTGTGGAAACCCAACGTGCGCAACATTCTCGTCGAGAACTTTGACGCACTGATGCGCATGATGAAGAGCGACACGGACGGCGAGTTCCCGTACGTCGCGCAGCGTGTGATCGCCGAGCACTACGCTCTCACAGGCGAGGTCCTCACGCTACGACAGGTCGAAGACGTGTTGTTAAGGGAGGAAGAAGAGAAGAAGCCTCGAGAAGTGGGCGGGGATCGAGAGGGCAGCGATCGTGACGAGCGAAGCAGCGCTGGCTCGGACATATCGGAGGAAGAAGAGGATCAGAGCGATATCTTGGGCTAGGTAATCAGATAATCGATAGTGTGTACTGATTGAGTTAGTACTGGAGTTGTGAGTCCTGGTGGAGTGCATACAATGGGTCCTGTCGGAGTCGTTTCTCAACCTCCTTTCGGTAGAACAGCAGAAGCTGGATGCCTTCGCGTCCACCTCGCACCTCTGGAGATCTCGATCCAGTCGCGTGTGTGACTGCATGCTTCTGTTGTAAATGGAGTCGCTTGCGATCGACCTCGACGACTCCCGCGTGCTGAGCCATGTGGGTCGTCGCGGAGAGTGTCGCTGCCACTGGAGCTGCAGCTTCTTTCATACGCGATGATACTGTCCCTTTCGAGAGCCGACTCACAAGCTGCTTGGCTGTCTTGCGTTCTACAATAGTTGGTGCTGGCGGCACAAAGTTGCGGTTCAGGATCTGGTGTTTCAGCGGCTTGGCGGGGCCTTTCACGACCTGGGTCGACCCGTTCCAGCCACTTGATCTCTCCATACCCACCAGCTCCTGGCGTCGATATCTGGATGCAGCAGTGTCCTTGTACAGCGTTTCTGCAATCGCTGCATGGCTGTTGAGCTGCTTGTTGCGGTGGGCTGTAGCAGTAGCAAACACTGGAGGAGCAGGCGGAAGGATCTCTCTGTAAGGCGGCGGTGAGAACTCTTCGGAGCCAGGAGCTAGTGGGTCGTCAAAGTCATCGATCTGGAACATCCTAATGAGCTCTGCTACGTCTCGGGACTTGCCGTACGACTGCGTGGTCATCGTGAGTCTGTCTAGGATGAAGCGTGTCAAAGTCTGCTTGAAGCCATTTTCTATCTGTGGACGAAACGGCTATATTCGTACTTAATCGAAGAAATCACCTTCAAGTTGCACATTGAGACGTTGTCGGTGCAAAATTAGGGTGTGCATGTCACAATAGAGAGTCAGAGCTCCCCTTAGTGACATTCCGAATTGTTGACACAACCGCAAAATGGCGCCCAGCAATGGCAAGCCGCGTGACGGCGGCGGCGGCGACGATCTCCTGGGCTCGTTCGTTACAGGCGCAGCCAGGATCTTGGCGCCTAACAGTCTTCAGTTCGACGAGAACGAGTTTGAGCGGTGGGTGATGCGCTTGGGTTTGCCAACTACTCGAGAGCCCAAGGCATTGACAATCGATTTCTGTGGGGTTCAGGTCTCCCGCAGCAGCCAAACAAGCAGCGACAGAGGCTGCGAAGCTCGTGCAACCAGGTAAGTACAGCGGCTTGAGCTACAACTCACATGTGGCCGTGCGTGTGATTGAAATGGTTTTGACGGATGGATAGGTGACCTGATCTTCATCACGACGCAAGGCTTCCTGTACTCTGTCGGACGATCGCTTTGCAACAACGACTATGACCACGTGGTGAGTTCATCGAGCAGCATTCAGTGAGTGGAAATGCGACTCAATACTGACTGTGCTTGTACGCCCCAGGTGATTGTCCTTAAGAACAAGGAGGTGCTCCATGTCGGCCCGCCATCAGCGCGAAGAATTCGACTGGAGCGACTGCTGTTGCCCCAGCGCCAACCTGTGGTACGTATGAGAGGCAAGTGACTGCCTGATTGTTATCGCTGCGGCGGCCTGATGGTGTACATGTTGGACATCTTCAGGTTCTTCGTGTTGCGATGGCGCAAGAAGAACGAGAGAAGTTTGTGCGGTGCGCCGAGCAGCTCGTCGGGACACAGTACGACATCAAGCGGTGCGTAAATGTCCGATGCTCGATTCTTGTGTAATGTGATCTGACGAATTGCCACTGTAGTGTCTATCAGTTGATGCTTCGGCTGGCGCTGCAGAATCTCGTACGCAGAACGCCATTACCAAAGCTACCTCTGGACATCCGAAGCGACGACTGGATCTGCAGTGACGCTGCCATGTACGTACTCGTTTCTATTGACAAGTCAAACTGTAGGTCTCACATGAGCGAACATGTGGACTGTAGTGTGCTGCTTGCAGGCTGCTCCAAGCCTTTTTGTGAGGCGTTGGCAAAGACAAAGCAAGAGGGAGTTGAGCTTGGTACGTGATGCTTGCTGTTGATTGCACTCCACCCCAATGTAACTCATTGTGTATGTGTGTGGTTTTGCTAAACTAGACATCTTCACACACGGAAGCGCGTCTTTTTCCGACTTCATGCGCATTCGCCAGGTCACTCCCAGCGTCCTCGAGCGAGTGCCTCTCCCCGTGCTGACGTACACGGCCAACCCACCCAAGCGTCCGTGGAGATCCTACGCCAACGAATTCTTTCAGCTCATGGGCAGAATACAGTCGGGCAAACTCCGATGGCATCTGCTGGAAGAGACCGTGCTTCCTCGCATGCGTGGTGCCGCCAAGACCATCGGAGATCCAGCCCACTGGACAGTCGAGCGCAAAGCCCAGGTGCTGATGTACGTCGTGGTTCTATTGGTGGTGCTCAAGCGCAGCGCCATTGTGAGCAAGGTGCTCGTGCGGGCGAGCCAGTTGATCGTGCTGAGGTACTTCATCAAGCAGCTCGCTGTGCACATGAAGCTTCAGGACATGGCTCGCTCTATGTTAGCCAAGCTCTAACCGCTGGTCAATGAATGGAGCTGTAGATAGTGAGCTCATAGCGAGTGCATAACCGTCTTGAGTGGTGAACTCATAGTCAGCTTCTTCTACCGTACGGTACTGTACACTGGAGCTGTTGGCCTGGGAAGATCCATTTGCGGACTGTAGCCACTTGGAGATCGCCAAGTGGCTTGATGTGGAAAAAAACCTAGCACTATCCTAAAACCTACTAATCGTGGATCCGACCAAATAGAACCTCAAATCTCACGAAACGACTCTTTGTTTTTGCTCAAACACCCAATCACCCACACACCCAAATCTAAGCGCGCTTGAAAATTTTGGCTTCAACGATCGGTCGACAATGGGAAGTTGTCCCTGGTGGACCCAGTTTAAGCGCTTGAGTGGTGGCCGCCCCCCTAGCCGCGATCTTTTGTTTCCTGTTGGGCAGTCTGTGTCCGTTTCAAGCAGGAGGGAATAAAACCTGCGCGGCCGCGTGGCAGCCGGGAAAAACCTCGCCACTTCAAGTCACTATGCAGAGGGGAGGGCCTGCAGAGTGATGGTCCGGCGGCCCCCTCGGCCGTCGCCGCTATCTTTTCAAGGCGCCCCCACACAGTCGTGAAACGGAGAAGCAAGGGGGGAAACGAAGAGGAATCCCACGTCACCACGCATCTTGCCTTCCTCTCGACGACACGAGATACACGAGGAAGCAGAGAAGACCAGGAAGAGAAGATCACTAGAGAGAAAGCACCATGGCGCAGGACCTTCCGATCACCTTTGGTGAAGTCCTGAACGTACGTACAACGCGAGATATGCTCGAACGAAGATCTCAACAACAAAAAGTGAGGAAGAAGAGACTGACAGAGGTTGTGTATGTTGATTTTGGATATGGTAGTTGGGCGCGCTGGGCGTGAACCCGGACTATGTCAAGTTTGGCACGACGACGATGGAGTCGGACAAGTTTGTGTGCGTCTGCGAGCAAGTGAACGGCCAGGCCAGCGTCGTGATCGTGGAAATGGCGGCCGGCAACCAGGTCCAGCGCCGTCCGATCAACGCCGAGGCCGCGATCATGAACCCTGTGAGCAAGGTCATCGCGCTGCGATCGGAGAACCAGCTGCAGATCTTCAACATGGAGCTGCGCGCGAAG
>JAADXB010000003.1:0-63593 GCA_023337495.1 Pythium diclinum | reverse complement strand
GTCTTCGGCGACTCATTCGTGATCCCCTTGAAAGACTGGCTCGTGATCCTGCTGGTGACGGTGGTAGGAGCACGAAGACGACCATTAGGCCTGCGTGTGATGGCGCTACGACTCGGCAGGAACGAGGATCCAGACGAGAGCAAACCGCATCTACGCTGTGAACTCGAGGCAGACAGGCTACAGCTGTACCATCTACAAGACGAGCAGCTCGCCGGCGTCGGTGTGTGGAACGTCAGCGCAACGCCACTGCCTTGAGAAAGTGCACACGTAGATGGGTACATTCGTCTCTCTTAAGTCCGATTGGTATACCTCTGATGGCTACACTCTTTTCAAATCACTAAGTACGTTGTATAGTCACTAAGTACGGTATCTCTCTAAGTTCGCGCGCTCGAAAGGTCAGGTCGCGCGCGATTGACTGGGACAATGCAGACAATGAAACTCCAGCGCCGGCCGCCGCGGCGACTCGTGTGTCCTGGGCATCAACGGACGCTTCTCGCGCGAGGAGCAACATGGAGGGCGATGATGCTGGCTACTACGACGATGATCACGGCGTTCCGACCGCCGAAGACGCACTAGGAGATGCGTACGATGACATCCAGCAAACACCTGACCACGGTAACGGCAGCGCGACTGCGGCGTCCGCAGAGCCGTCCATCACGCCAGAGGAGATGCTGATGGAGCGCTTCCGTCTGCACAAGCAGCACGCGCGTCAGAAGGAGGAGTTCCTGCGCAAGACGCGGCGTGAGGCGGCGCTGGGCAGCAGCAAGGCCAGTGTGAACAAGTCCACGGACAAGATGAAGCCTGTCAAGCCCACGCCATCGCCCGTCGTCGCGAAAGCCACGGCCGTGGAGCTGGCGCGCGTGGACCACAACAATCGCCCGCATCGCTGGAAGGACGCGCACGTGATCGTCCGCGAGATGGAGCAGAAGAGCTTCCAGCAAATGCTCAAGCACGACGAGCCCGTGAGGTTGTTTCCAGGACGACTGCGCAAGAAGATCTACAACGCAGAGGATGACGGTTTGACGGCGGCGAGCGTCGTGCCGTCGGCGTTAGCGATGGACACTGACGCTGGCAATGGCCACGGCAGTGGGCCGTCAATGGCGCCCGCGTCGCCGTCCTCACCAACGCGCCGCCTGGGCGTCGGCGTGGACGACGACGAGTTCCTCAAGATCGACCAGTCGCAGTTCCCGCTGCATCTCTTCGACAGCGACGAGCTCGAGTCCCACACGCCCAGCGAGTGGCTGCGCGTGTGTCCGAAAGGCGCGTCGCCGTACTTTCTCAAGGGTGAGTGGCGCTGGCGGTCGTGTGCCGTCCACAGTTACGACCCGGACAGACACCAGTTTTTGATCCAGTTTTCCGGATCCGACAAGCAGAAGCACGTGCGTCGCATCAACTTGCGTTTCGAGACCGAGAGCCCTGAGATGTTCCAGCAGCGCATTGACGCAGCCGTGAGACGTCGCGAGGTCGCCAAGGCCCAGCTGCGGTTCGACCATTTCCTGATGAAGCAGTCGGGTGCTGAGCTGCGATCCATGAGTCGAGCGCTGCTCGAAAAGATTCACCGCCGCGTTGTTGACGGATTGCCCGAAGAAGTGACGCTGCAGGATGGACACCCGGCCGCGACGCTGCTGCGTGGACTCACGGACACGACGATCCAGGACTACGCGCGCAGTATGAAGAAAGCGGTGCTCCACTACAAGCTGCGGAGTGACGTTGGGCTTCAGCAGAAGTACCTGGCGCTGAATCTTATGCTGCCGCCGCCACCGCCTGAGGCGCCGCAGTTTGGGAAGATCGAGATCCCGTCGCACGCGTTCCCCAAGCACCAGAAGCGCGTCAAAAGCGTCCACTTCACGTCGTCGACTCACCTTCTGGCAGTCCTGTTGAAGATGTATGCGGGTTGGGAGAAGACGTTCCAGAAGACGCTGCTAGTGCACGTGGATTTCCCACCTAGCGTCGCTACGACCACCAAGAGCGGAAGTCTCACGCCGTCGCCCTCCGCCACGACGAAGGACACGTCCCACATGGAGTTCCCGTTCCGTCTGCTTGATTTCAAGGCGCTTCAGGCCGCCCACCAGAACAAGGCCGCTGAGATTCTGCTAGTCGACTGGCGCCGTACGATTGTGGAGAACATCATCGACAACCTTCAGGACCATTTCGACTTTTTCGTCGCGGACTACAACGTCTACTACGGCAGCAAACTCCAACGTATGCTCACGGCGATCCAGGTGCGCATGGCAACGCAGTTGAGACAAGTTGTGACGCGCACGACGCACGAATGGGTCGACTTTGTGAAGAAGAACACGCCGTCACGTGAAGACCACGACGGTGTTGCCGTTGTCTCAGTGGCCGCCGCATCACAGGATCCGTGGCGGTCGTCACGCAATTCACTGTTCGATGTTCAACTCAACGTGACGGCGTCTGCAGCGGTCGTGGTGGAGCCGTCCTCGAAAGAGATCGTCAGCGCCATGCTGGAACCGCTCGACAGCCTTGTGGCATGTGTCCACGAGGTCGAAGTCATTGATTGTGAAGTGATGTCGCTCCTGGGCCTCGACCGTCGCCGATTGATTGATCTTGAAGGCGACCAGGCGGTGGTGAAAGAAGTCTTGGAGGCACTATCAGCTGCAAAGACCGAAATCACGCGCATGATCGAACGTGCTATGGTCGCAGCGCAGCAACTCGCGGCCCAGTACGCGAAGTACACCGACTTTTTGAGCTTTGACGTGGCAAAGTTTCTCATGGACCTGCGCAATCTCGAAGGACTCACCCCACAGGAGTATTTGATAGAGATCTGCACGCAAATCCGACGATTCCACGAGCTCAGCTTCAAGATCGACGCCATCTCGTACGACGCTGTCGCCTTCCCGCTTGTGTGCGTGTCTACGAGTCATCTCAAGAGCTTCCTCAAGACCAGAGCTCTGCACATTCGTGATGTGCTGATTGACAGTATTGTGCGCGAAGCGCGTGAGAAGAACATGGATATCACACTGCGGTACGAATCGATTCTACGAAGGATCCAAGAGAAGCCGACGAACGAAGCGCAGTTGGCCAAGCTGAAGGAGTTTGTGAACGAGTCGAAGAAGACAATTGCTGGCATGATCCAGGAGGTGAACGTGATCCACGAGCGACTGGATGCTCTCCACGAGTTTTCGTACAAGCTGAGTATTGAAGACTTCAAACTGGCGTATTCGACGAAAGAGTGGCCGCTGCGCGTCGCGCAGGCCGCTGACTCGTGTGATTCTGCCTTGGAGGAAGACAAGATTCGCATGATGGACAAGCTATCGCTCGAGAAAGAGGCGTTTGAAGTTGATCTCGAGCGATTCGAGCAGGACGTCCAGGGGTTCAAGGGCTACGGCGAGATCGACCACACAGAGAAGTACGTGGAACTCGCCGTCAATCTGTTTGACTCACTCCAGGATGCAAAGGCCAAGGCTGCTGACTTCAATGCGCGTGAGGCTGTGTTCAACTTTCCACCGACCGAGTACTCGATCCTGGGCAAGCTCGAAGCGGACTTTGCGCCGTACTACAAGCTGTGGACGATGTGTAGCGAGTTCAACCAGAGCCGCCAGGCGTGGCTGAATGGGTCCTTTCTGGAGCTCAAAGGCAATGAGATCGAAGCGCTCGTGACAGAGTGGTGGAAGACGTCGTACAAGCTGAGCAAGACACTGATGGAAGAAGCACCAGGCTCAGCGGAGGTTGCGCTCACGCTGCGAGAGCGTACGGAGGAGTTCAAGGCGTATCTGCCCGTGATTCAGGCCCTCGCCAGTCCGGCACTTCAGGAGCGACATTGGGAGACACTGCGGTCCAAGATCGGCTTCGAGGAGAGTGAAGACGAGCTCACACTGCAGCTTTTGCTGGAGAAAGGCATCACGGCGCACATGGAATCGATTCAAGAGATCGGCACATTCGCTGAGAAAGAGTACTCACTGCAGAAGAACCTGAACGCGATGATCAGCGAGTGGGAGAAGATCGAGTTTGAGTGTGTGCCGTACAGAGAGACGGGCACGTACTTGGTCAAGAGCACGGAGGATATCGTGACGCTCTTGGATGACCACTTGGTCAAGACCCAGACGATGCGTGGCTCTCCGTACATCAAGAGCATCGAGAAAGACTGCAAGGCCTGGGAGAAGAAGCTGCAGTACGCGCAGCAGTTACTCGACGAGTGGATGAACTGCCAGCGCACGTGGTTGTATCTCGAAGCCATCTTCAGCAGTGAAGATATCATGCGGCAAATGCCCACGGAGGCGAGACGCTTTGCGAGCGTGGACGCGTTATGGCGCAAGACGATGGAGGACACTGTAGCAGACCCGAACTTCATGAACGTCGTCGCGATGGACAAGCTCCTGCAGAAGTTCCAGAAGGCCAACGAGAAGCTGGACGAGATCCAGAAGGGCCTGAATGACTACCTGGAGATGAAGCGGCTCTACTTCCCGCGGTTTTTCTTCCTCTCAAACGACGAATTGCTCGAGATTCTGTCGCAGACCAAGGAACCGAAGGCTGTGCAGCCACATTTGGGCAAGTGTTTCGAAGGCGTGAACAAAGTCACATTCACAGACTCGTTGATGATCACCGAGATGATCTCTGCTGAAGGTGAGACTGTGCCGTTGCGTCAGCCTGTGAACCCGGAGAGCACCAAGAACAAGGGCAACGTCGAGATGTGGCTACTGGAGGTCGAGCAGTCGCAGTGGGATTCCATCCGCGACCACACGCAGCGCGCTGTCGGCACGTACCCATTGGAACCGCGCAATACTTGGATCTTGAACTGGCCAGCGCAGGTCGTACTGGCGGCGTCGCAAGTGTATTGGACACAGGACGTGACGCGCGCGATCATCTCCAAGGGTAACGTCGGGCTGCAAGAGTACCTAGAAGAGCTCAATCGACAACTGGACTCCGTCGTGATCTTGGTGCGTGGCTCGCTGACCAAACTTCAGCGGACGACGATTGGTGCGCTGGTCGTGATCGACGTCCACGCGCGCGATACGATCGCGCAGATGATCGTTAAGGGTGTGGAAAACGACCAAGATTTCGAGTGGATCGCACAATTACGGTACTACTGGTTCGAAGGCGTCAAGACAGCGAAGGAGTTCGACCTTCAGGCTCGGATCGTGAACGCCCGCGTCAAGTACGGGTACGAATACCTGGGTAACACCATGCGGTTGGTGATCACGCCGCTCACGGATCGCTGCTACCGTACGATGATGGGGGCGATCGATCTGCTATACGGTGGTGCACCTGAAGGCCCTGCCGGTACAGGCAAAACGGAGACCGTGAAGGATTTGTCCAAGGCGATTGCGATCCAGTGTGTCGTGTTCAACTGTTCCGACGGGTTGGACTACTTGGCTATGGCCAAGTTTTTCAAAGGACTTGCTGGCTGTGGCTCGTGGTGTTGCTTTGACGAGTTCAATCGAATCAATATCGAAGTGTTGTCGGTGATCGCGCAGCAGATTCTGACCATCAACGAAGGAAAGAAGGCCAACGTGGACAAATTCCTGTTTGAAGGCACGTTCATCAAGCTGAACCCGAGCGCGAACGTGTTCATCACGATGAATCCTGGCTACGCGGGGCGTGCTGAGCTGCCCGACAACCTCAAGGCGCTGTTCCGACCGTGTGCGATGATGGTGCCGGACTACGCGCTGATTTCGGAGATCCGTTTGTACTCGTTCGGTTTCGCGAACGCGCGTAGCATGGCGCGCAAGCTAACACAGGTGTTGCAGCTCTCGAGCGAGCAGCTCAGTTCGCAGAAGCACTACGACTACGGCATGCGTGCCGTGAACTCGATTCTTGTGGCGTGTGGTGCGCTTCGTCAGCAGCTCGGAAACGATCCGTTTTGGACTGAAGACAAGATCGTCTTGCGGTCCGTTCAGGACGTCAACTTGCCCAAGTTCACGACAGACGACTTGCCTTTGTTTCGAGGCATTACGAGCGATTTGTTCCCAGGCGCGAACCTTCCAAACCCAGACCACGGCCCTCTGCTCGCAACGATCGACGCGACGTGCGAGCGTGGCGTGTCCATTGTTCCGGACGTGACGATCCCGTTGGAGTGCAAACCTGAGTTCAAGATGAAGGTTGTGCAGTACTATGAGACTGTCCAGGTGCGTCACGGTCTCATGATCGTCGGCCAGACTGGATCAGGAAAGACGTGTGTTGTCCACACGTTGGCCACCGCCATGACTGCGTGTCATGTCGAAACGGACGGCAAGTTCCAGCAGCGCGTGCATATCCACACGATGAACCCCAAGTCGATCACGAGCGGGCAGTTGTACGGCAACTTCGATGAGAACACACACGAGTGGAGTGACGGCGTGCTCGCCTGTACGTACCGCGAGTGCGCTCGTGATACGAGTCCAGACCTGCAGTGGGTGATGTTTGACGGCCCCGTCGACGCTGTGTGGATCGAGAACATGAACACGGTGCTGGACGACAACAAGAAGCTGTGTCTCATGAGTGGCGAGATCGTGAAGATGACTGACCGCATGCGTATGATGTTCGAGACTGAAGACTTGGAGGAAGCCTCGCCAGCTACAGTGTCTCGCGTCGGCATGGTGTTCCTAGAACCGAAGAACTTGGGCTGGGAGGTGCTTCTGCGCACGTGGCTGCGTACGCGGATCCCGCACGAGTTCAGTTCCCAGAAAGAGTTTATTCTGGAGACGTGTCTATGGATCGTGCCGCCCATGCTGTTCTTTGTGGAAAAGAACTGTGTTGTGCCGACGCCCGTGACGTTCTTGGAGCACGGCGCTTCGCTGCTGCGTCTTCTGGAGTGTGCACTGCGGTTTGCCTTAGAAAACCCCGAAGGTTTGGGATCTGATCTCCAGAAAGTTCTCGAAGGATTGATCGTCAAGAGCATCATCTGGACCATTGGTGCGTGTGTGGATGCCCGGTCGCGCGTGTTATTCGACAAGTATTTGCGCGACTTTGTCACTGGCAAGGCAGCAGAAGAAAGCGTCGCGTTCCACGACTTCCTGAGTAAGAACCCTCACTACCAGGTCTCCACGCGCGTGCTCAACGTCTCTTTCCCTGATGATATGCTCGTGTACGACTACCGATTCGACACCAAGCGCTGTATTTGGAGCAACTGGATGGAAAGTGCTGGCAACTTCGTGATCCCGCGAGATGCGCAGTTTGCTTTGATCCTCGTGCCGACGATCGATACAGAGCGTAATGCTTGGCTGTTGGATATTCTTCTTCGACGCAACATGCACGTGTTGTGCACGGGCGACACAGGTACGGGCAAGTCGGTGTCTATCAAGAAGAAGATCCTCTCGGGCCTGGACTCGACGCAGTTCTCGAGTATCTTCATGAACTTCAGTGCTCAGACAAGCGCCAACCAGACGCAAGACATCATCGAAAGCAAGCTGGACAAGCGTCGTAAGGGGGTGCTCGCTCCTCCACTGGGAATGAGCTGCATCATCTTCGTGGACGATCTCAACATGCCCGCAAAGGAGACGTACGGCGCTCAACCGCCTATTGAACTGTTGCGGCAGTGGATGGGCCACGGCGGCTGGTACAACCGCAAGGACAACACGTTCACACAGCTCGTGGACATCCAGTTCATCGCGGCTATGGGTCCTCCTGGCGGCGGCCGGACGAAGATCACGCAGCGGTACATCCGGTACTTCAACCTGATCAACTTCGTGCCGTTCGATAACGACTCGCTCAAGACGATCTTCACGCGCATCACAGACTGGTTCCTCATGCAGTTCCCTGGACAAGTGAAGGCGCTTAGCGGTGGAGTCGTGGGGGCGACCATCGATTTGTACAACACCATCTCAGCGTCGCTGCTGCCGACGCCTGCCAAGTCTCACTACACGTTCAACCTGCGTGATTTGTCCAAGGTGTTTCAGGGCATGGCTCAAGTTACACCCGAAGTCACAAAGGACGGCAAGGATTTCGTGAGACTGTGGAGCCACGAGTGCCTTCGAGTGTTCAGTGATCGTCTCATTGACGAGAAGGACCGCCAGTGGTTCAGCACCATCCTGGCGCAAATGGTCAAGACGCATTTCGAGATGGACTACGTGAATGCAGTCAAGGGCAACAACGCGACGCTCATCTACGGCAACTTTGGCGACTCCAAGGCCAACAAGAAGCTCTACAGTGAGCTGCAGGACCGAACGCTGCTCACACAGTCGATGGCCGTGTATCTGGAAGACTACAACAACATGAGCTCAGCTCCTATGAGTTTGGTGCTGTTCCAGAATGCTGTTGAGCACGTCGCTCGCATTTCGCGTGTGATTCACCAGCCGTACGGAAACGCGTTGCTCGTGGGAGTCGGTGGCAGTGGCCGCAAGTCGCTGACGACGCTCGCAGTGTTCATGGCCGACTACAAACTGTTCCAGATCGAGATCTCCAAGAGCTACGGCAAGGCGGACTGGCGCAACGATCTCAAGAAAGTGCTTATGCTCAGTGGTGTGAACAACACGCCGACCGTGTTCCTGTTCAGCGACACTCAAATCGTGGAAGAAGCGTATCTGGAAGACATCAACGGCATCCTGAACACGGGTGAAGTCGCCAATCTGTGGACGAATGAAGAGTTGATGGCCGTGCAAGAGGGGCTGGAAGCGGCGGCGTCAGCTTGCGGCGTGAACACGGGCAACTCTGCTGAGATCTACAACTTCTTCGTGTCTCGCTGCCGTACGAACCTCCACGTCGTGCTGGCGTTGTCTCCAATCGGCGATGCGTTCCGTCGGCGATTGCGTATGTTTCCGTCGCTGGTGAATTGCTGTACGATCGACTGGTTCACAGAGTGGCCTGAAGAAGCTTTGCGGTCGGTGGCTGATCATTTCCTGGTGGACGTGGATCTACCGTCGACGGTCAAGACGGGAATCGTAGACGTCTGCGTCGATATGCAAGAGTGTGTGAGTGGGTTGTCGTCGGATTTCCTGCAGTCGTTGCGTCGCCACTACTACGTGACGCCAACAAGTTACTTGGAGTTGATCAACACGTTCAAGAAGCTTCTCCAGAACAAGCGAATCGAGGTGATGACGATGAAAAAGCGGTACGACAACGGCCTGACCAAGCTGATGGAGACGGCGGAACAAGTGGAGAAGATGCAGGTGGAGCTGGAGGCGCTGCAGCCCATGCTCAAGGTCGCGACAGTCGAGACCGACGCGCTGTTGGAGACCATCTCTCGCGAGCAGAAGGAAGCCAACGTGACGAAGGATATTGTCGGCGCAGAAGAGAAGCTGTGTAACGAGCAGGCGGCTGAGGCCAACTCCATGAAGGAAAGTTGTGAAGCGGAGCTGGCGGAGGCGATCCCAGCGTTGGAGAATGCTGTGAAGGCCTTGCAGACGCTCACGAAGGGCGACATCACAGAGATCAAGGCCATGAAGAAGCCTCCAGATGGAGTCAAGCTCGTTATGGAGGCTGTGTGCATCATGATGAACGTGCCACCAATCAAGACCAAGGATCCGAACGGAGGCACGAAAAAGATCGATGACTACTGGGTGCCAGCGCAGAAGACTCTGCTGAGCGATACGCGGTTCTTGCAGAATCTTCTCGAGTACGACAAGGACAATATCTCGGTCGAAGCCATGGAGAAAGTGCGCCCGTACGCCGCGAATCCAGATTTCCAGGCCGAGAAAATCCGCAAGGCGTCGGTTGCAGCGTCGGGTTTGTGCTCGTGGGTCCACGCGATGGTAGTGTACGATCGCGTGGCGAAGGTGGTCGGTCCAAAGCGAGAGGCGCTCAAACTCGCCAGCGCACAGCTTGAAAAGGCCCAAGGAGACCTCGCCGTCAAGCAGGCGTCGTTGCAGCTCGTGCTTGATAAAGTCGCGAAGCTCGAAGCCGATTTGGCGGCGGCATACAAGAAGAAGGCGGACTTGCAGTTCCAAGTCGATGACTGTTCGAAGAAACTCACGCGTGCGACTCAGTTGATTGGAGGTCTCGGTGGTGAGAAGGCGCGTTGGAGTGAGATGTCGGCCAAGCTACAGATCGTGTATGACAATGTGGTGGGCGACATCATGCTGTCATCCGGTGTGATCGCGTATATGGGTGCGTTCACGAGCGTGTTCCGTGAGAAGGCGATTGCTCGGTGGACGCACCAGCTCAAAGACAAGCAAATCACATGCTCGGACAAGTTCTCACTCACGACGACGCTCGGAGATCCTGTCAAGATTCGTGAATGGACGATCGCCAAGCTGCCGAATGACTCGTTTTCTATTGACAACGCCATCATGCTCACCAAGAGCAACCGCTGGCCGCTCATGATCGATCCGCAGGGCCAAGCGAACCGCTGGGTGAAGAACATGGAGGAGCACAACAACCTCAAGGTGTGTAAGCAGTCCCAGGCCGGCTTCGTGCGTATGCTGGAGAACTCGATCATGATCGGCGCCGCTGTGCTGATTGAGAACATTCCCGAGGAGATCGATCCAATGCTGGAGCCCATTCTTCTGAAGCAAGTGATCAAGACGGGAGGCGTCGCGACGATCCGCTTGGGCGACAACACGATCGAGTACGACATCAACTTCCGCCTGTACATGACCACGAAGTTGCGTAACCCACACTACCCACCAGAGACGTGTGTCAAGGTCAACCTGCTCAACTTCATGGCCACCGAAGAAGGACTCCAGGATCAAATGCTGGGCATTGTAGTCGCGAAGGAAGAGCCCGTGCTGGAACAGCAGCGAGAGAAGCTCGTCCTCGAAGACGCTGCCAACAAGAAGACCCTGAAAGAGATCGAAGACAAGATCTTGTATCTGCTTCAGACCGCTGAGGGCAACATCCTGGACGATGAGCGGCTGATCGAGACGCTCGGAGCCTCCAAGATCACAGCCAACAAGATCGAAGAGAAGGTGCGAGAGGCTGCGATCACGCAGCAAATGATTGCAGAGAAGCGGCAAGGGTACCTGCCCGTGGCCTTCCGCGCGTCTCAGTTGTTCTTCGCGATTGCGGATCTCTCTGTGATCGACCCGATGTATCAGTACGCGCTCGAGTGGTTCATCAATCTCTTTGTGTTCGCCATCTCACGTGCTGAAAAGGCCACGTCGTTGAGTGGACGGCTCACCAACTTGAACGACACGTTCACCTTCACATTGTACCAAAACGTGTGCCGCTCGCTGTTTGAAAAGGACAAGCTCCTGTTCGCCTTCCTGCTCACGGTTAAGGTTCTGGTCGGAAACGGCTCGATCCACACGACCGAATTGCGGTATTTCTTCACGGGCAACACGCAAATGGAGCTGGCACATCCCAAGCCACCAAGTACCGACGTATGGCTCCACGACAAGACGTGGGGAAACGTCATTGGACTGGACGACATGCCGTCAGCGTTGTGCCACTTCCGAGACCACTTTGGCAGAGAACTGGCCCACTGGGAGACGGTGTACAACGCGTTGGATCCCGAGCAAGAGATGCAGAGCATCGCGTCTGTCCAAGAGCTCGACCACTTTCAACGCATCATCGTACTCCGCTGTTTGCGAGCCGACAAGGTGATCCCAGCGGTGATGAACTTCGTGGCCTCGGAAATGGGCCAGCGCTTCATCGAGCCGCAACCATTCGACCTCAAGGCTGGCTTTGACGACTCAAACTGTTCCACGCCACTGATCTTCGTGCTCACACCCGGTGCTGATCCGATGTCAGAGCTGCTCAAGCTCGCAGCCGAGTTGGGATTCAGCAAGAAGTTTGTGGCCATTTCGCTCGGCCAGGGCCAAGGACCGCTGGCTGAGAACGCGATCGCTGAGGCCATCGACAACGGCACGTGGGTGTGTCTGCAGAACTGCCACTTGTCTGTGAGTTGGTTGCCCACACTGGAAAAGCTGTGTGAAGAAATCACGCCTGACCGTGTCCACGCGAGCTTCCGCCTATGGCTGACAAGCGAGCCGACGCGCGCTTTCCCGTCGTTCATCCTACAGAACGGCGTCAAGATGACTAACGAGCCGCCTAAGGGAATGCGTGCCAACCTCAAGGGCTCGTACCTGACCATCGACGACAACTGGGTCCAGAGCTGCCGACGTCCGGACGAGTTCAAGAAGCTGCTCTTCGGCCTGTGCTTCTTCCACGCCGTCGTGCGAGAGCGAACGAAGTTTGGGCCGCTGGGCTGGAATATCAAGTACGTGTTTTCCAGTTCGGACCTCAACATCTCGAAGGACCAGCTCAAGATCTGTCTCGACGAGCTCCAGGCGAGCGACGCGATCCCGTATGCCGCACTGGCCTATCTCGCGGGTGAGTGCAACTACGGAGGACGAGTCACGGACGACAAAGACCGGCGGTGCATCGTCAACATCCTCTCGGACTTCTACGCGGCGGACATCCAGCGCGACGACTACAAGTTCTCGCCGTCGGGGATCTACTTCGCCCCAAAGACAGGACCTTTGTCGACATATCTCGAGTACATCGACTC
The DNA here is from genome assembly GCA_023337495.1 of Pythium diclinum. Classification (NCBI taxonomy): domain Eukaryota; phylum Oomycota; class Peronosporomycetes; order Pythiales; family Pythiaceae; genus Pythium; species Pythium diclinum. Next base: position 51,268 of record JAADXB010000003.1, on the reverse strand, counting down.
GCTGCCCATGAACGAAGGCCCCGAGATCTTCGGTCTCCATGAAAATGCCAACATCTCGTGTGCGATCGCAGAAACCAATCTGTTGTTGGAGTCGGCGCTGTCCTTGCAGCCACGAGCAAGTGGCGGCGGTGGGAAGTCGTGGGACCAAGTGCTGGACGAGACGGCGCATGATATCGCCGGACGCATTCCACCGCTGTTTGATATCGAAAAGGCCGAGCTCGACTTCCCCGTCGTGTACAACGAGAGCATGAACACAGTGCTGACGCAGGAGCTCATCCGCTTCAACCGCTTGAATGCCGTGATCGCCAAGTCACTCAGTGAGATCCAGCGTGCTCTGAAAGGCCTCGTCGTGCTTTCGGCTGAACTGGAAGCCATGGGCAACGCCATGGTCAACGGCCAAGTGCCGTCCATGTGGACCGCCGTGGCGTATCCGTCGCTCAAGCCGCTGGGTGGCTGGGTCACTGACTTCTTGGCACGACTGGCGTTCCTGCAGAACTGGGTGGATCGCGGTGAGGCGCCGCCAGTGTTTTGGATCTCGGGCTTCTTCTTCACGCAGGCGTTTATCACCGGCACGCAGCAGAACTTTGCTCGCAAGCATCAGCTGCCCATCGACCAAGTGGGCTACGACATGCTCGTGCTGAAGGCGACGACGCTGGACTTCAAGGCCGAAGACGGCGCGTACGTGGACGGACTGTTCATGGAGGGAGCCCGTTGGGACAGTGACGCGATGTGCATCACCGAGTCGCGGCCGCGAGAGCTGCACGTGCCCATGCCGATCATCCACTTGCTGCCCAAGAAGCGCGACGACATCGAGCTCATCGAGGACACGGACCCGAACGGCACGGCCCACGTGTATCTGTGTCCGGTGTACAAGACGTCGCTGCGGCAGGGCACGCTGTCGACCACAGGCCACTCGACCAACTTCGTCATGTCCATTCGCATCCCCATGGCAGCCGAGCACCGGCAGAAGCACTGGATCCGTCGCGGCGTGGCGCTCTTGACGCAGCTCAACACGTAGATTTAGGAGATGTTTAGGTAGGCTCGTTTATGTGCATTCAGACGCTCTAAATGATATTTTTGTAAAAATGTTTCTTTGTCTTTTACGATTTAGATTTACTGCAAAGAAAATGTGCGTAAACTACATATTTCGGTTTTAGCGGAGACGTAAGATACACTTCTCGATTCGGTTTTAGCGCGAGCCGATGGGAATCTTTCCTCCGCTGGCTTGTTGAAGAGAGCCTTTGAGCAAACAGTCACAGACAGACAAACGCCACAACCGACCACGTGCACGCCGCGATCTCCATCATGAAGACGACGGCGACGCTGCTGCTGCTGACGGCCACGCACACTGCTCATGGCGCGGCGCCTCCCACTGAAGACGCGCGCGTCCCTCACGCCGCGGTGTTTGATCCGCTCGCATCGAACGAGCTCTTCGCCGCTGAAAACGACCAGGTCACCGGGCCTGTGCACTTCGACTTCTACGTGCTCGCGCAGAGCTGGCAGCCCGAGTTCTGCGCCGGCAAGCAGAAGCAGTACCCTGGTTGCGTCACGCCGCAGCCGTTCTGGCGCACGCACCTCACGATGCACGGCCTGTGGCCGGAGCTGAGCCACGGCAAGCACCCGGGCTTCTGCGGCGGCGCGCCGTTCGACGCGGCGTGTCTGGACAAGGCCATCGGCCGCGACGTGCTGGTCGAGTACTGGCCGGACGTCAAGTTCGACGCGTCGTCGCCGCAGTATTCGGACTTCTGGAAGCACGAGTGGACGCGCCACGGCACGTGCTCGGGCCTGGACGAGGTCGCGTACTTCAGCGCCGCCATCAACCTCATCCGCAACGGCACCGCCACGACGCCCGACCTCGTGCAGCAGAACATCAACAAGACCGTGTCGGTGGACGCGCTGCGCAGCGCGTATGGCGGCAGCGAGGAGGCCGCCGTGCTCAAGTGTCTCCACGGCGACGTGTTCTCGCAGGTGTTCACGTGCTGGGAGAAGGACGACAAGAACATGCCGACCAAGCGCCGCGCGTGTCCGGAGCACACGCTGGAGGAGGACACGTGCACGGAGAGCACCATCTTCATCCCGGCGTTTCCCTAGATCCTGTACCATACTACAACACAGTCGCAGAGACAGCGTAACCATCCTAACAACAAGTGTAACTTTTTCCCGTTTAACGCGGGCAAAATGGCGTAACCACACTGCAAAAAGACTATCCAGAGGATCAACGATTGAAGGTGACTGCTCCCGCGGTCTTGAACTGATTGAGGGCAGAAGCCACGCCAGTCTAAAATACTTACCGGCACTGTAAACGACCCCACTGAATCTGTGACCCCCTGACGTGACATAGAAAGGAACGCCGCGCGATCCAAGGTTTCCCGGGGAAACACCGGACGTCGGGATCTGGACCGATGGAACGGCACGGCACGCGCAGTTTCACTTCCCCAGCACGTACAGTACTGTACTGTAGTGTATGACGAGTCGCAGCGTTACACATCGACGTCATCGCCACCTGGGATCGTGATCGCGTCTGTCTTTCGGAGGCAACGGACTATCGATCGCCGGCTGCCGCAGAGAGCACGGTGTCTGACCTGGCGACACTGCTGGCGACATCCGCAGTGCAACAACAGCTTACGAAGAAGAACTTCTCACAGTGCGAAACTGGAGGGTGATGCTGGCCGATCCAGTCTTCAACCCGGTCTAGTTTTTGACCGAGTGCCCCACGGTGGGTCTGCCCAACGAAGTACAGTGCACGGTGCTGTAGACAACAGCTTGTATTATACTTCGAAGTACAGTACTGCAGTCGCCGGTCAGCACGGTAATAATTGCACCGAGACTGGATCTCACTGGACGGCTGTGGCGTGGGTGCAGTTACTGCAGCGTATCCCGAGTCACCATCGTGCGGTCGTGGGCCTGTGTGTGACCTTCCACTGTGAGATTGATTTAAATATCTAGATGCACTGCGAGAACAAACCAGATCCACGCGTGGACACTGACATGGGCGTCTGCGTGCCAGTCATACAGTACTGCGTATTACTGTGCTGGGCTCTGCTGTGCAGTCGTGGGTGGGTAGATGGATGGATGAAGCAGGTTTCACAGTCAGCACTGTACTGGATACTGCAGCGCGCGAGGATCGGCAGTGTTTTCATGGGATGGGAATGATAGAATGGAACAGATAAATAGCATTATGTCACGGAGCGACTCTATCGGGATGTGGGGAAGTACGTGGCTCGCGACGGCAATGCGTACTGCTCTTGGTGGTAGCCGTAGCCTGCTCCGGGTGGGCTGTGGTAGCGAGTAGCCGGTTGGCTAGGCTGCCACGCTTGGTGCGGTGGACTGGCGTAGTGGAACGTGGAAGAATGCGCTGGGTTCGCATCCATTGCACCCACAACGGGTGACGGTTCACGGAGGCGGTTCTGGCGAAGCAGCTCGTTCAGACTCGGCAGACTGGCAGTGGGAGTCGGGGTATCCTGGTCGTGCGCCTTCTCGCCCATGTCGTTCTTGGCATGCGTATCCTTGGGCTTGAGTGGACTGAGTACACGCTGTCCCGTGGCGGTGGTGCTGGCCACCTTCGACTGCTGTTCATGGAGCTCTTCACGTTCGATACTCTCGATGAATTTCGCTCGCAAATCCGCGAGGTGGCGCTCCGCTCGCTCCTTGTGTTCGTCGAGACCCGGCGTCTCCATGGGGCACGGGTAGTACGACCGCCGGCCAATCTTCGGATCGATACGCACGTTCACGAAGGTCGTTCCGGGCACGAGCTTCTTCGACACTCGCATTGGATCGCAGTGCAGCAGCTGGGCGATGTACCCACGCAGGGTCGTGCCGTACTGGATCGGCAGCACGCCTGAGAGGAAGTACCGAATGATCGAAGCAGCGTACTCCTCCTCTTCGGACGTCCACTTGCCGCGACGCAACGCACCGCTGAGCAGCGGGTGCTGGTTCTCGCGCTGGTAGGGATACACGGGCGTGCTCAGTCCCGGATACGTCGCAGTCATCACAGACGCCGGCGCCAACGCAGGCATCGCGACGTTCATGCTCAGCCCAGAGGCTTCCGCTCTCTCGAGCTGCGTCGACTGGCTGGCGAGGAGATGCAGCGCCGCCATGTCGTTGTGTTGCTGTAGCTCTTCGAAGTGAGTAGGACGCAGCGAATTGCGAAATGCTGTCGATGCGAGTGAATGAGGCCTTTCTCGACGCTGGGATGCTGACGGACCAAACCCACTGTTCGATCGAGATTTTGGACTGGACTGGATTTTCTGGACAGGATTTGCGCGTGTATTAGTTGACGGGTTTGGACTTTGGCCCTCGAGTCAAGACCAGAACCCTGTCTTTCTCCAGATTGACTTTGTGCTGGCGAGGTCGGCAGGCAGCCACGTCCCAAACAACGACGGCTTGATAGGCGGGCCAGCCTGGCGGTCCGACACAACCCTAGCAGCGGTTGGAGATCTCAGTGCGCCGTCAAGGGTCAACGCGACAGCCAGCACCAGCTGGCGTGGGTTACGCATCCTCCTCAAGTCTACCAGAGTGGGCCAACTCTAAATCAGTTTTTGGTGGAATCCCCGGTTTTAGCATCTCTCATGCGGTCTTCACCATACAAAATGGCGCGGTCCACCTCGAGTTGATGACATTCAGCCGCCAACAAATAGTGGCACCGTGCTCACGCGGCCGTGGAAGCCTTGTCGTGCGAGAGACCAGCCTCGAAGTGGACGCCTGCATGTGCGAGTCCCCGGTCATCAGCTCTGGACCAGCCGATGCTGGTGAACGTTGGCAAACAAGTGCACCCACGCTGGGATCTAAAGTGTCACTACATGCATGTCCCGCACAGCTCGCACGGCACGAGGGAACATTGAGCATGATGCGAGCTGGCGCACGGCCGAGAATCCCTCGAGTCCGAATGTCTCGAGAAAGAAAAGAGATTTCTGCACACACCAGAGCAGTAGAGGCGGCCCTGTCGCCCCGTCCCTGACGTCAGCTTCCATGGAATCGTGGCGACTTGAGTTGAACCCAGCGGGTTGAACTCAAGTGGACTGAACTTCGTGGTGGAAAATTATTAGACGCGCAATTTGGGTGGCGTCATCAGCGTTAACACAGTACAGTACTACTGGGTAAGGGGAAGGGTTTGCTAAGTACGATTAACTCCTGCAACGCGAACTTTACCAGGGCAACTTCAACATTGCCCCCCCCCCGCTCTCCACCGACGTCGCACAACAAAGGGAGAAGACCCCGCCCCTCCCCACGGCTAACGCTCACATCTCTACGGCTCCACCCACACAAACACACCATTCCCATCCACGAGTCTCACCCCACAGCCAGTGAGCGACATGTGCGCGTCGCTGCGGAATGATATGGCAGTGTGTGGGCCGGCCGAGCCGCTGTTCCTCGTGAGCACGGCGTGGACGAGCACCTTCTTCACGTCGCCGTCCAACGACAAGATCTGCAACGCGTCACTAGTCGATCTAACGCAGGGCTGCCTCAAGTGTCGCCAGGTCGTTCTTCGCCAGGGCCTGGAGGAGGACAAAGACTTCGTGGTCGTCGAGGCCGGCAAGTGGGCGAAGCTGTGCGCCGACTACGGCGCCGACTATCAGATCTGCCGCTACCGCGCGGCTGCGAAGCCGCAGTACGCCAGTAGATCGGCCGTCAAGAGCGAGTCGACCAAGGCCGAGCGCACGAAGAAAGCTGCGCAGACGAAGAAGAAGACGAAGGCAACGGCCGCACCGACGAAGACGGCCGACGCGCAGCACAAAGCGAGCAATGACAAGTTGCCCCTGCAGCTCTTTCCTGAGTTCGTGGCCGTTTACTACCAGGATCGAGAAGCCGAGACGGACGCAGAGTCCGCCGACGCCATCATCCCGTGTGTACACAGCGTGTGTGGCCACCCCGTGCGGATCTCGGTGGGCCACAACGCATCGGTGGCTGTGCTTGGGGGGCTCGCGCGCCAAGCGATCACACATAACATGGAGCTCGACCTCGCCACGTACGAGTGGCTGCTGCCGGCGTCGCACCGCGGCCACCGCTTCGACTACCTGTACTACGACCGCACTTTGGACCTGTGGACGCCGTCGCGCTTTCCGAATGGACAGGCTGCGCTGCCTGCGAACTTGACGCACGTGATCTCGTCCGACGCGTCGGAGCTGAAGCTGTGTGTCTGCAAGCGACTGACGAAGGACGAGCTGGTAAAATATATGATGACGGTCAACAAAGCGAAAGAGAGGCTGCAGAGGAAAGGAAAACGCGCCAAGCGCAAGGAGAGCGACGCCAGTGACAGCGACGACGAGCGCAGCGGCGAAGAAAGCAAAGCGCCAGCCTCCAAGCGGATGAAGACAAAGGCACGACGCGTGGCCTCCAGCGACGACGAAGCCACGAGCGACGAGCAAGAAGAAGCGGCGGGACAGCGAGCAAAGGCACAGGAGACGAGCAACGAGGGCGACGCGAGCAACCAGCGCCAGGCGATGCCACCAACGCAACCAACGCAACCAGCGACTGCGTTCGAGCCGACCCGACACCGTGACGAGCTCCGTATTTTCTTCGGCCGGGTCGCCAGCCAATTCGAGGAGATGATGAACCGCCTCGGTGGTGTCGAAGCGACCGCTTCGTCGGGAGAGTAGGTGGGGTCCAGCGAGTCTTTTGGATGCGTATGAACGGGGAGGAGCTGGAGGACGGGAAGGTTTGAGTTGAGCTGCTGCAGCAAGCAGAATGCGTTTGTCCGATACATAGCGAGTTGCATCATGAATGAAATTCCCACTCTTTTTTTATTGGCATATTGTTGGGTTTGTTTGTGCCTCCTCTACAGCAGCTCGATCTGGCGCAGGAACACGTTCGTGCGGCGCAGCGTCAGCTCCTTTTCCTTCTCCGTGTTGACCACCACGCACTCGGCCATGCCTTCCAGGTCCTCGGCGTTCCACTGGGCCTCCATGTGCTCGTACACCTCCCACGTCGCGTCCGAGATCTCGTTCTGATTCTTGCTGCGTGCGAGCATGCGGCCCTTGACGATCTCGCGGTCGCACTCGCAGATGATGAACGCGAACAACGCGCCTTCGCTGTGGGCCGTGTCGATGAACCGCGCACGCTGCACTGGATCTCGAAACGTCGCGTCGACGACCACACGCTGGCCCTGGCGCAGCAGCCCCACACTGCGGATCAAAATCTCATCGTACGTGCGCTGCGTCACGCCTGGCGAGTACAGTCCTTCCTCAAAGCTGCCGCCCTTGCCGGTGATCTCAGCGTCGCTGCCGATACTGAGCTCGTTCTGCGCATCTCGTGCATCATTCTTCTCAGCGGCCTTCACTTTCGGCGTCTTCGTGTCTTGTGCAGCGGCTTTGTCGTGGATGCCTGACTGTTCAGACCGCTTGCCCACGATCTCCTTGCGGATCGCATCCGCACGAAGCCAGTAGACGTGGCTCTCGTCGCCCGCCAGCATCCGTGCGAGGTTCGACTTGCCACTCGCGGGCAGACCACCGACCAGCAGCATACACGGCCGCTCCACTGGCGCGCTCAGCAGACTCAGTGCCACGAGCCAGTAGCAGCGCGAGCGCTGGCGTTCGCTCTCGCGGTGCTCGTCGTCCAAACTCGTGTCCATCACACGGAAGCCGCTCACTTTGGCGCGCACGACCGCACGGTACGCGGCGTAGAATCGGAAGAGCTTGTGGTTCTCGGGCGTGTCCTGCACGGCCTTGAGCAAGTACTGCTGCTGCAGGAAACGAGCGAGGTCTGGGCGTCCCATGCGCCAGATATCCATCATCAGGAACGCCACGTCCGAGATCGGGTCGCCGAAGCGGAACTGCTCGTTGAACTCGATGCAGTCGATGATCACGAACCGCTTGGGCGTCTTGGTGCTTTTCAATGCTGCCACGGGCGAGGGAACGTCCAGTGCGTAGATGTGTTCGAGCCGCAAGTCGCCGTGGCTGTCGCACGTGTAGCCGTGGTCGACGCGCGACTGGATCGTCGGCGACAGCTCCTTCAGATGCTTGTACGTGAGCTCCTTGATGCGGTCGTACACGGCGTGGCTCACTGTCTGGTCCACGTGACTCGCCGTCTGCTCGAAGTTCTCGTCGATATTGCGGCGGATCACGTCCTCCTTGCCAAACGGATCGATCTTGGGCCCACGACGCGCGTTCTTGTGGAACTCGACGACCTTGTCCGCGACTTGGCTCAGCATTTGCTCCGTCAGTAGACCGCTGTCCATGTAGCTCACCAGCGCGCGCTCGTCCGGCAGCCGCACCATGTGCACGGCCCACTCGACGATCTCGCCGTATTCGTCGTTGAGCCAGTAGTCCAGGTCGTTGTTCTTCTCCGGCGTCCAGAAGTCATCGCACCGCACACTGATCTCGCGCGTCTCGCGCTGCATGGACACGGGCACGACGCCCACGTACACGTCCGGTGCGAGCCGCTGGTTGAGCTGCACCTCCGCGAAGCAGGCCTGGAAGCGCTTGTAGAGCGTGGAGAAGTCCACGAAGCCAAAGTCCACCTCCTTCTTGAGCTTGTACACGCGGTTCGGCAGCAGAAATACCATCGACAAGTGCGTGTGGATCACAGGAACATCCACATTCTGCTTACCGTCCGGAAACACCACGTCCACACTACCAGTACCAGCGGATGAAGATCCGTCTAGTACCGCAACGTCCGGCAGCTTGTAGCGGTAGGTCTCAGGACGGCGCAACGCGCGCTCCAGCTCCTCGCGGGCGACGACCAGCGGCGGCTGCTGCTTGTGCTTGGGGCGTCGTGGCTCCATTCTCTCGGTGGCTGTTAAGGGCGGTTGCCTTTCTCGTCTGGATTCGTCCGGAGATTCTTTAGTGGGCGCTTATGCTGGATCGTGATCTGGATGGAAAATCCAGAGTGACGAATGCAGCGCGTGACGTTTTTGTAACCGGATCGTAACCTCCCTCAACGCAGCATGTGCGACAAAGCCACGCGGCACAAAAACGAGTTACGGTAATCCTGTAACGCCACCGTAACGCCACCTTTTCAGCCATGGCATTAATCCCCGCGCTTGAGTGCCATGTTGATCTGAATATCCAGTTAGAAACTGGGATGGTTTCTATTTCTAACGCTTGTTCAGTTGAAGGGGATCATCAGTGTCGCACGTTGAGCTCCTGGAAGGAAGAACTCACGCAGAATCACACGAAGATGGCGGCGGACGACGGCGCCGTGGCGGTCTCAGGCGCATCGCCCGTGATGGAGACGCGTCCCTCGGCCTCCACCAGCAAGACGCTCTCGGATCTCGCGAAGGAAGTGCCGAAATGGACGCTGCACTCGGACCGCGAGCTGCATTTGTTTCTGAAGAACTACTCGACTGAGCTCTTCGCGCGCACGAAAGTGTTGGAAGACCAGGTCCACGCCATCGCGATGGACGCCGACACGGCGCAAGTGCGACTGAAGAACACCTTCAACCAGTTCCTCATGCTGTCCAACAACCAGTTCATCGAGAACCGCGTGTACGACGAAGAGCAGGAAGAGGAGTTTGGCGTGGACACTGTGGGCGCCCCCAAGCCCACAGAGGGTGACGCAAGCGACAGCGCAGACGCGAAGACGAATGGCGAGACGTCGGCGACGCCAGCGGCCGAGGAGAAGAAGCCCAGCGGCACGGAGTCGGTCGTGACCAAGTACCGGTCGGCGCTGGAGATGGGGCTCGAGGCCATGAAGCTGTTCGCTGTGCTGGACGACGACGACGACGTGAGCGAGTCGTCGTCGCGCTTCGACACGGTGCTGGACATCTACAACGAGCGGCCGCTGCCCTTCATCATCGGCACGCGCGAGTTCCTGGAGGATGAGACGCTGGGTCTCGGCGCCGCGCCAGAGTCGGACGAGTCGGAGAGCTCTTCGGAAGAGAGCGACTCGGACTATGACGGGTCGTCGTACAGCAGCTCGGATGAATCGGAGGCGTCGGAGGCGCCAGCGCAGAGGAAGTCCCGAGAGAAGCAAAAGCCACGTGCCAGTTCCGTGGATAGCGACAGTAGTGACGGACTGTTTGGTGGCCGCCCGACGGAACCACGCACGCCGCTGCCAGCGCTTCCACCGTCTGAGGCGGCGACTGCTGCGGCTGCAAAGAGCCAAGGCGGATCACGGCCAGCACGACCGCAGTACGCCATCGACGACGACGATGAGGACGACGATGACAGCGAGTGGACGAGTGACGACAGTGACGACGACGACAAGCCGCCGGCTCGGAAGGCCAAGAGCAACACGCCAGCGGCGACTCCCCAGGCACAGCCAAAGGCAGCGACGCCAGCGGCTGCACCACCCGCTAAGAAGAAGGCGTTCTTCGACAGCTCGGAAGACGACGACAGCGACGACGGACTGTTCGGATCCGCGCCAAAGACCCCAAAGACGGCGACGGCAGCAGCTCCAAAGGCCGATCTGTTCGCGGAGCAGTCCAGCAACGACCTGTTTGGAGCCGCGAAGCTGGAGCAGAAGCGCCGGACGGACTCTGTGGATTCCTCCGCGTCGGACGAATCGTCGGATATGTTCGGCAGCTCCAAGCCCAAGACGTCCGCGCCGCCACCGCAGGGTTTTCGACTGCCACCTGTGAACCAGGCACAGCCAAAGCCAAGCGACGCGCGTGACTCGGAGACAAAGCGTGGCTACTTCTCGCCTAGTGACAGCGATGCTGAGTCGACTGTGAGTGGACTCTTCGGCAGTGGATCGGGCAAGCGACCAACGCCTGCTCCTCCCGTCGCGGCTAGTGTTCCTCCTCCACGTCCGCAGACTCGTCACGTGAACTTTTCTGACGACAGTGATGATGATGATGACGACGAGGGTTTGTTTGGTGCAGCACCAGCCAAGACGCCAGCGAATACCACACCACCACCAATGGCTGCAAAGCCAGTGGCTCCACCGATGGCAGCGCCAGCGAGACCGCGACCAGCACTCGACAGTGATGACGACAGTGATGACGATTCCGACTCGGGGCTCTTTGGTAGCAAGCCTGCACCTCGTCCCGCAGCAGCAACACCCGCTCCACAGGCCGCACCTGTTCCAGTGCCCCGCCCAGTCGTCCAGCAGGCGCCAACCAAGAGCAACATCTTCGACGATGGCGACAGTGACGAAAGTGACGCTGGTGGATTGTTTGGTGTCGCAAGAAAGCCACCGACCGCAGTCGCCACTCCAGCTCCCGCCATCGCCCGAACCACAGCTCCTATCGTGCCCAGCCAGCCAGCGGTACGTCAGCCACCGGCAGCCAGACAAGTGCTCAGCGACAGCGACGATGAATCCGATGGTGGACTCTTCGGCACGCCTGCCCCGAGACCACAACCAGTTCCAGTCCAAGCAGCTCCAGTACCAGCTCCTGCTGCTCCTAAGCCTGTCGCAGCTCCGTTCATCCCTCCGCCGATGTCCAGACAGGTTCTCAGCGACTCGAGTGACAACGAATCCGACGCTGGAGGTCTGTTTGGTGCTCCAGCACCACGAGCTCCAGTTGCCGCTGCCGTCGCTCCTCCTCGTGCTGTGATGGCTCCGGCTCCTGTTGCCGCCCCAGTCGCTCGTCCAACGCCCGTCGTCGCTGCCACGACGGCTGTACCTCCTCCAATGGCCTCGGCACTCATGGCCAAGCGCCAGGTCTCCGCTGAAGACGACAGTGAAGACGACTGGAGCGATGACGACGGCGGTGGTCTCTTCGGCAAGGCCGCAGCTCCTCCTGTCGTACGAACTGCCCCACCTCCGGCCGCCCTCGCTGCCCCACGACCAGCACCAGTGCCAGTCCAGCCAACTCTCTTCTCCAGCACCACCGAGTCCTCCGCCAACTCGCTGTTCGGTCCGTCGTCGGGCGGCCCAGCAGCTCCTGCGGCGGCTGGTCCTCCGCCAGTGCACCCTCCGATCCAGAGTGCAGCAGCTCGCATGCGAGCAGCTCAGTCGGACTCGGACGACTCGGATGACGACTGGGACGACGACGGCGGTCTCTTTGGCGCGCCCAAGAAGAAGTGAGTAGACTAGCAGTAGCAGTAGCACGAAACCACACACACAGAATCAAATCGAATACTACGCTTGGCATTATATGTTTTCTATCTATGGGCCGATGGGATTGGATTGGCGGGGATCATCCGAGACGACTTGCTACTGTTACGCGAGAGAAGCCCGAGACGATGGGCCGTACGGTGGAGAGGCTCACATACTCAATGGCAGGCGTGTGGGCTTCTTTATAAGTGGAGGACGACCGAGGGATACGTGTCGTAGGTCAGCCAGGAAGGCTTACTCGGCCGAGCTCTGGAGGCCGGCGTGCTGTGCGTTGATGCTCACCTGGTCGCGCACCTGGGACGCCTTCTGCAGCAGCTGGATCATTTGCTCCTTGAGCTCCGGGTCTTCCTTTTGCCGCTGCGTCGGCTGGGCCGCGACCAAAGCCGACTGCGTGTTGAGCGGCACGAGATCCGACGAGCCGGCGCCGTTGGCGTACGCCGCCATGGCGTGCTGGTCGTACAGCGCGTGGGGCGACGGCATGTACTGCGGCTGCTCGAACGCGTAGTGGTCGTACGGCCGCGAGGCCGCCACGAGCTGCGAGGCCGACGCCGTCTTCGCGAACTTGGCCTGCGCGTCGCGACGCTCCTGGACCATGACCATGGCCAAGTGCGCCAGGTTCTGCATGGTCGCGAGCTGGCTTTCCTGCAGCGAGAACCGCGGCTCTGTGTCCATGACACACACAGCACCGACGCACTCGTTGTCGACCGTGAACAGTGGTGCACCGGCCAGGAACCGTACGCCCAGCGGGCCACTCACGAAAGGGTTGTTGACAAAGCGAGCGTCGCGCGACGCATCCATGACCACGAGCGGCTTGCGGTCGCGCACGGGGTACTCGCAGAAGCTGAAGTCGCGCGGCACCTCCGACTCCTTGACGTTCACGGCGCTCTTGAACCACTGGCGGTTCTCGTCCACGAGGCTCACGACCGCGAACTTGCAGGCCAGCGTCTGGGCCGCGAGATCGCACAGCGTGTCGTAGATGTCGACCTGGTTCGACTTGTCGCTCTCGTTCGCGTACCGCTCCTGCTCCTCCAGACGGATGCGCTCCATGAGATGCATGACCATGTCCTTCTTGCTCGGGTCGCGCTGCGCGACCTGACGCAGCCACGCGAGGCCCACGAGGTCCGGCACAGTCGAGATCTGCTGGCCGGGCAGCGCCAGCGCGTACTCCTCCACGGCGTCGCGTAGCAGCTCGTCGTTGACGCCCGGGGGCAGCGGCAGGTCTCCACGGCCGTTGCTGTTGGCTCGCTCGAGCTGCGGCGCGCCGGACAGCGACGACGTCGAGGTCTTGGCCTGCGTGTCGCGCTCTTTCGAGCCGTCCATGCAGGCCTTGCACACGCGCAGCGTCGTGAGCCCGACGGTCTGCAGGTCCACCGACTTGTACAGCGAGCAGTTGCGGCAGATGATCTCTCCGCAGGCGCGGCAGTGGTGCTTGCGGCGCGTGCTGCTGAAGGTCTTCATGCACAGGTGGCAGCAGTGGCGGTCCTTGTCGTTGACCCAGTTGGGCGAGCGGCGCATGGTCATGTCGCGCGAGATGCGCTTGCGGTTGATGCTCTCCTCGATGGTACCGACGGCCTCGGCCCAGTTGAGCAGCAGCGCGCGGTTGAGACGGCGCTTGGACCGCTGGTTGGGCGGCTGCCGCACCGAGCACACGAAATGCGCCTCCACGATGCCGTCCTCGCGCGGCCGGAAGAGGTAGCCGCACTTGGAGATGGAGCCGCGCTCGAGCCGGTGCGAGTCCCAGAGGTTCGGGCATTCGTTCTGCTCGATGGACTCGTAGAGACACACGCCCAGCGGCTTGTCCGGGTCGCCACCCAGGATGTCCTGGCCCACGACGCCCGCGTACTCGAGCACGCAGAAGTCGAGGTGCTGCGTGATGGGGTTGATGCTCGACTTCTTGCCGCGCATGGCCAGCCACTTGATGCTCAGGTTCTCCGTGTCGTTCTGCTCCTTGTGGTACAGCACGGCGCTGTCGGCAAAGTGCTCACGCAGCAGGTTCTGCATGAGCGAGCGGAACTCGACGGTCGTCGAGGTCACGAACATGTCCATGACGTCGTCCAGCGGCGCGCGGATGGTCGAGACCGACTTGATGCTGTACGTGAGTCCGCCCTTCTGGCGGTCCTCGCTCACGTGGACGCCCTTCTTCTCGTGGACGATGGTCCACTCGGCCTCTGGGTGGAACAGGTCGGGCACGAGCGAGCGGCCCCACGTGAGCAGCTCCACTTCCTCGCTGGGCGTGAGCTGCGGCGGCGCGAAGAAGCCGCTGCGCAGGGGCAACGACCGCACCATGGTATTATACTTCGACGTCGAAGTTTGCTAGTCGACGAGTCCGATAAAGGAGCTGCTGGATTCCAGACGGGTGCTCTGGATTGTAGACGCGATCTCCGGATGGCACTGGATGTGCTGGGACGCTGGATGCTGGATGCTGGGAATCTCCGGACGCTAGCGGAGTGGCGGAGGTTTCCGTGACTGAGACCGCAGCGGAGAACAGGGGGTCGAACCGAACCGAAAGCGCCAAACGGTTCCGCACTGACGAGGAGGTCTGGATGAGGAGGAGCGGAGAGCGGAAAGAGCGGCAACTTGCCGTGCTGCGCCGCGAGTCGGTACAGTCAGTCGGTACAGTTCAGTCGTGAACTCAATGTTTGTACCGGTCCACGTTGCCGCACAACTTGTCGGTCGGAAAATGTTCCGGATAGCTCACGCGGCACACGCAGTTGTCGTCGCGTCGTATCGTTTTAGAGGGCACGCTTCCAGAGAGCAGAGGAGCGGAGGAGCGAAGACAGCGAATCGGAGGGGAAGAGCGACAAGCAACTTGACGCGGGATCAGAATTCCTCAGAGTCAGAGGACAGCCAGGCACAAAGGAAGCCGCATAAACGAGGAAGGGGATCGATAATTGACCAATCAGAGCAACGTCTCTGTGACTTACGCTGCTGCAATTCGACGATAGTTGAGGAGAGATGACGCAGATTCCCATACATCATTCTGGACCAGGACAAGGCAGCTGACATGCGAGTGGCCGCCAGCTCAGCGAGCACGAAACGGCGACGTTTAGACCGATGTGGGCCACACCTCTTGCTCGATGGCCTTTCGCGCTGACCCGAGTGTTGCAGGTCGAACAGCGCCATGAAGGCAAAGTGGAAGGCGCTGCTGTCCACCAGGAAGACGCTGGCACAGTTATACAAGATTGTGCATCCGTGATAGCCCTACAGTATCTCGCTACTGTATCTATGGATATGTTGAGCGTCTCTTCATTGCATAGTTGTGTTCGTACAAGACGAAAATTGGCTTGATGATCCGTCTTCATCGTTTCATATTCGCTCGGAACTAATGGAGCAGCGCCTTATGACAAGTATACTAGGATACGACACCTGTCTGTGCATGGCTCGGGATGCTGCCACGTCAATTGTCTCGTCCTCCTCGCGGTGACTGGCCGGTCTGCTGTCGCGTCGAATTCAAAGATCGAAACCGCTCTTCTCTTTCGGCCTCGAAATCAATTCCATCGAATTTTATTCTGTCCGCCACGGTAACACCAACTCTTCCTCTCTTTTTTGCTGGGGTGACGATATCGAACGGAGATGGGCTCTGGGTTTTTCGAGGCTGGCTCATGGCAGCTGGCTTGAATTAGGGATCGCTTCCATGAAGTTGCACGTGTGTTGCTGGAACATGCCCAATTCGGGAAAGTGGGACTGGACGACTGCTGGGGCCGCTGACTCCTGGGTCGCAGACTGAGGACTCTGAGTGTGTGTGATCGCCCCTTCCCGTGTGCACGTGCAGAACTTCACTGTGGCTTTGGCTCGCTCGCCACCGTCCGTCCGTCCGCTCGGCTCCTCTTGTCATAGGCCTCGCTCGCTCTCCTCCGTCTAGTCACTGGCGACCCATCCCCTTTCTTGTTTGAATTCTCAAGTGGGTTGGGTGAGGCCACTGACCGTCACTCTCCTCTTCCTCCCCTCCTGTTCTCCACTCCACCTGTGTGTGTGTGAGGTTTTCCCCCCTCCCTCCTCTCCTCACTCGCCTCTCGGTCTCGGTCCCCTCCCCTCCTCTGCCGTGCTCCCCCCCTTCCCAAACGATTTCAGTCGCTCCCCTGCCGCGCGCCAACATCCGATCGCCCGCCACCAACTTCCAACGAAGCCGCGGACGTCGTAGGACGCGAAGAAGCCCAAAGCAGAAGCCGCCGAGAGACCGTCTTCCACGCGCGAGATCTCCGCCCCCACGCGCGTAGAGCCACAGAGACCACCCGCATCTCCTTCCTCATGTACGTCTCCATCCATTTCTCTATATCCAGTCGCGAAAATGCCGTCTTTTCCGAGCGAAAACGCGGTCGGAAACATGGGTCGACACGGGAATCACTCTTTCCCCTCTTCTTCCCTTGTTTCCTCGCTTAATGACGCCGTAGAGGCGGCAGTATGCGCATGGATCCGTCCATACAGTGTCTGACTTGTTTCTGGTGGTGTTTTAACAGTCTCCACACGCCAGCATGTACTCTTCCGGAGCCCCTGGCCCCGCTCGTCGCGGCGGCAACCCGCCCGTGAACGTGCCTCCTCCACAGATCCGTGGCGCTCCACAGCCCACCAACATGCCAGGCGGCCCCATGGCCGGCGCCGGCGCTGGCTCGAGCCGCATCGGCGAGATGCTGGACCAGGTCAAGAACGAGTACGAGAGTGCCGTGCAGCAGCTCAACATGACCAAGATGGAGCAGATCGAAGTCGAGCGCAAGCTGCAGGCGCAGGTCGTGGAAATGGACCAGATCCAGCAGACGCTCAAGACGCTCGAGGCCAACCACCGCCGCATCCGCCAGCAGTACGAGGAAGACATCATGCGCATGCGTCGCCAGCTCGAAGGCCAGCAAGGTGCCGGCGTCGGCGTCAAGCTGCCGGGCAAGCGCCACCGCACGCCCACGAACTCGGGCCAGGAGGGCGACTCGCTCATGTCGGTCGTCGCGGCCGCCGCGGCCTCGAGCCGTGCGGGTCCTCCCAACCCGCGCTCCAACTCGCCTGTGCGCGTGCCTGTGCAGCCGGCGTCGCGCTCGCTGCAGCAGCTCGGCCAGCCGCCTGTGCCGCCAGGTCCGCCGTCGCAGGGACCGCCTTTCTCGCAGCAGCAGCAGTCGGCGCCGCCACAGCTGAGCCCACTGGAGAACCAGTCGACGACGCCGACGAACCGCCGCACGGGACCGATCCCGTCGCTGCGTGACTCGGACCCGAGCAAGAAGGGCGAGCAGCGCAGCCTGCCGCCTCCAAGCGGCACGCAGTCGGCGCCTGACTCGCCGGTGCTCAAGAAGCCGAAGACCGAAGGCAGCTCGATCCCGAGCCTCTCGAACGGCAAGGGCACGCTCCCGTCGCTGAACCGTGACCACCAGGGATCGGGCGCCGAGTCGAGTCCGTCCAGCACGGCCTCGGGCCCGTCGCAGCAGGCCAACACCACGCCGACGTCGGGCAACGGCTCGTCGTCCAGCAAGCCAACGCACGAGTCGAGCGTGCCAGCGGGCTCGAGCAACGCGTCGTCGGCCGCCAACGGCTCGTCGTCCAAGAGCTCGAGCTCCAAGGGCAGCAAGCTCAACTGGAACTGCGTGTACAACGAGAACCCGTCGGCGTACCCAGACTCGGAGCGTCCAGTCGCGGAGCTGCACCAGACCATGGACCACCAGAGCGTGGTGTGCTGCGTGCGGTTCTCGCCTGATGGCACCATGATGGCCACTGGCTGCCACAAGACGGCGCGTGTGTTCGACGTCAAGTCGGGCGAGCGCAAGTTCATCGTCTCGCGTCCAGGCGGCTCGGGCAACGGCGCTGCCTCGAGCGAAGAAGACGCTGCGTACGTGCGTGCGGTCGCGTTCTCTCCTGACTGCACGAAGCTGGTCGCTGGTATGCCGCACAACACGATCCGTGTGTGGGACATCGCCACGAACGAGGAAGGCCCAGCCATGACTGGTCACGAGTCGGAGATTTACGCGCTCGACTACGTCAACGACATGATCGTGTCCGGTTCGGGCGACCGCAAGGTGCGTCTGTGGGACGCTCGCACTGGCCAGTGCAAGAAGATCTTCGGCAGTGAGAGCGGTGGCCCGTCGGACGGCGTGACGTCGGTCGCGCTGTCGCCTGATGGACGCTACCTCGCGGCCGGTTCGCTGGATAAGGTCGTGCGCATTTGGGACACGGAGTCGTCGCAGCTTCTGGACCGATTCGAGGGCCACAGCGACTCGGTGTACTCGATCGCGTTCTCTCCAGACGGCAAGAACGTGATTTCGGGCTCGCTCGACCGCAACATCATGCTTTGGGATGTGAACGCCCAGGGCCGTACGTCGTCGCGTCCTCGCATGGTCTTCCAGGGCCACAAGGACTTCGTGTTGTCTGTCGCGTACTCTCCAGACGGAAGGTGAGTTTGCTGTTGCAGTGACTGTGACCGCTTTATTTGGCTAGCTACTCACTGTGACGATTTGTATTTACTTTGTAGACTGATGTCTGGCTCCAAGGACCGCTCGGTGGTGTTCTGGGACCCACGAAGCTCGCGCTCGCTGCTGACGCTGACGGGTTACCGCAACTCGGTCATCAGTGTGGCGTCGTCGCCGGCGTCTCCGTACTTCGCCACGGGCAGTGGCGACTGCCTGGCTGTCGTGTGGAAATACGGCACGCAATCCTTCTAAATATTCGAGCGTCAGTTCAACTGCGGACGGATAGCGTGAAGCTCTTTGCTTTTCCTGGAGCCTCCAGACTTGCAAGGAGCGATTGTACAAGACCCTATGCGCGCCGAGGACATGTGGTAGTAGACATCTAGGGCGCTTGCGTGCGTGGCGTTCGCGTTGGAACTCTCCTTCCAGAAGCGGATCGTCCGTGACGTCAAGTGCCGATTCTGTGCATCGATCAAAACTGAAAAACACTTCAAACATCAACAAGATCTTGTTTGGTCGAATTTGAGCCATTCGTCATCGTCTCATTCTGCTGAGATGGCTACATTCGTACTTAGTGGGAAATTGGTGTGTGGGTGGGTACAAAGCGTCTAACTTCAAGTGAGAAAATTGAAGTGGACAATGGCTGCCACCGACGACGTCCATTAGGCGGCCAACACACGCGATGCTGTATGCAGGAGAAAGCTGTGGTAGCTCTTCGCGTGGGGGACTTGAGTGGTTTTCAGCGTGTCGCCGCGTCGCCAACTTATGGATACGTTTACGGTCGGCTTCGTAGCCCAACGGCAAACGCGAGCACGGTCTCAGGCTGCTGTGGAGATTGTCCGCATCAAGACATTGCGGCGTTCATAGTAGCATATGAGGGTCGTCTTCATCCATGCCGCTTCATGGACTCAAACGTGAATGTGAAGTCGACTCCTGGCAAAAGGACCGATGGGTTAAGTGAGACCGCGAGTCGCTTGGTAGTAAAAGAGGTAGACACCCACCGTATTGGAGAACCGAGAAGTGGAAGATCACGGGCAGCCACGCCAGGAGCTTCCCGATGATCGACAGCGCGTGGTGCTCGAGGACGAACGCCAGGAACGACATGGCGGAGATGCCGTAGCGCCGCCACAGCACCCACTGCATGAGCACGAGAGTGCCTGCCTGTAAGATCGAGTACACGAGGATGGACTGGACTGCACTGCTGAGCAGTTGACTTGGAGAGGGTTTCAATGATGAAGCAGGTGGTGGAGCGGTCGGATCCTCATGATACATCGCGATCCGTGGATTGAAACGCGCGGACGACAGCTGCGACGCGACGGCGATGAACACGCAGCTCACGACGGGCACGACGACCTCCACGTACTGCGTCAGCAAGATCTCTTCAGCGATATGCAGCGTCTCGAGTGCGATCCTCAGCATCTGAGTGCGCTCTTCAGTCATCGTGACGCCCCGGATCTCAGTCGACTCCACGTTGGCCACAGTCTCGGCACTGCCAATAGCTGGTTTCGTAGTGGCTGTCTGTTGCAGCAGCTCTCTAGCCAACGGGATGAGTTCTCGACGCGTGACGGTCCCTGCCACCGCAGAGGAAGAGCTCTCCTGGCATTTAGCGATCAGAAACGGATCAGCGGACTTGTCGAGGAAGAACTTGACGACGATGAGACTGTAGAAGACGTCGAGGCCGATGATGCAGATCATGGCCGTGTACGTTGGTGAGATCTGCATGATCATGGTCTGGTAGATCGAGGCCGCGATCTCCACGCCGCAGACGGAGACCTCGGTGCTGAAGTCGCGGAGCTGGTGCGAGACCTTCTTTAGGAGCGTCTTGATAGTGTACTTGATCAGAGGAAAGACCTGGATGAGTGCTAGCTGCCAGTGTGGGGAGGTACGCTGGTACAGGACTGTGAACACTGGGTAAAACAGGATCTGCGAGACCTGGATCAGCATACTGGGAGCGTACGCGCGCGCAGCAGCTCTGAGTGTGGCGTCGTGTCGTATTCGCGTGTTGAAGACCATCACGTGAGCGACTACAAGAGCCAACAACAGCGGCGGCGTGCACGAGACCCACGCGAAAGGCAGTGGGAAGACCACGTAGTAGACGACGACTGCGCAGCACGCGCAGTGGATCACAGTCGCGAGGCCGCACACTGCAGACAACTGAGGCAACGAGTACGTCGACCGCGGCACGCGCGTGACCTCCAGCCACGTGAGGATCAAGCCGAAGGTGCTGCTGGCCACGGCACATGCCAAGTGGAGCACGAGCGCAAGGTTCGGACCCTTGGCGATGTCCTGCAAGGGGAAGAAGCACGGTGCGACGGACGTGAAGAGCCCAGGCAGCGGCACGATCAGCAGGACGGCGACGTTTCTCCAGCCGTTGGCCTTGGGAGAACACGCGTCGAGGGCTTGGAACTTTGCGACGGTATAGCGATGTCTTATGGGCGTCAATGTAGATGGGCTCCTGGCGTCGGCGCAACGCGGGCCATGAGGATTTGATGCGGGGACTACGGCCGGTGACGGCCAGGCCTTCCGCCAAGGCACACGCCAAGGCGACATGCTTCAGAGAGTAATCTAGCGACAGCGATACTCGAGACACCAGGACACGTCCATCTATAAAAACCTCGCACGTCATCAACTCCTCCGTGTATTGACGCGCGCCGGAGGCTGTTCGAAGATGGCTACACTTGGTAATGTACCCATTTCCAATTCGTACTTTACGATAATGCTCCAGTACCACTATTCGTACTTTAGACATTTGCTGCGGTAAAGCCTCTCGCTGTTGCTTATCAACTCCAGCGGCCAACCAAAAAGAGCTCTTCGATTCGAAGCGCCACAATTGATCTCCAGCAGGCGTCGTTTGAAGCCAATTGACCATGGCGAGCAAGGGAGGAAGCGCCGCGCGCAAGAGCGGCAAGCGCAAGGCCGGCCACATCGGCTTCCAGTCCAACGAGATCGCGTTCATCGAGGACGAGATGGCGGCGCTTGCGGCCGAGTACGGACTCGCGCTGGAAAACGACGTGGCGCAGGCCGTGACGCAGCGCAAGGAGCACAAGAAGAAGGCGCGCATGCGTCGCCAGGACGTGTCAGCGTCAGCGCCTTCAGCAGCATCAGCCTCTGCTGTCGGCAGCAAGCCGCGCATCTCTTTGCTGACGCCGGCGCGTCGACGCGTGATCATCCGCGGCGACTTTAACGGAGACCACGACCTCGTGGCCAAGATCCTGCGCAACGTGCTGCCCGAGGGCGTGACGCTGGGCAAGTGCGACGTGCCAGGCTGCAACTGCTCGCGCGGCCACCGCGAGACGGTGATTAATGATGGACACGAAGACGATGAGGAGCTCGCCACAGAGAGCGACGTGATCCGACGAGGCGCCTGCAAGAAGTGCCGCCACGGAGTGCTGCAGCACGCGCTGGTGGAGGACGCGGACGCTGCCAAGCCCAGCGGCGGCCAGCGACTGCTGGGGGCGCTGTACGCGCTCATCCGCAGCGCTCGCTTGGCTGGTACAGTGTTCCGCAGCCGCGTGTGGGTCACGTGTCTGCTGGACATGATCGGCTCGCTGCTGCTGCATCTGAAGAAGCAGTTCATGGCCGGCGGCACGCAGAACGGACAGAAGACGCTCACGGAGCTGCAGCAGGAACAGATCGTGCTGGCGGAGCTGCAGGCGCTGCTCAAGAAGGCCGAGCTCAACAGCCAGAAGGCCGTCTCCCGTGACGAGCTGCCCATCGAGATGGCCAACGCCTTCGACCCCATGTACTTCCGTGTCTACTATGCGTGCATCGTGCTCTACGGACGCGCGTGTGCCGCGGTGCCCCCGCCAGAGGAGTACTTCAGCGACATTGAGAGCTTCACACCCGAGATCTACGCGCTCACAGAGGCGTTCGTGAACCAGGAGCTGGTGAGTAAGGAGGATGAAGACGACGACGAGATCCCGGCGTCGCTGTTCAAGTCACTTGCGCTTCCAGTGGCCAAGGAGACGAGCAACGCGAAGAAGAACCAGAAGGCCGCACCGACCTCCAGTGGCATCGCGCTGCTGGACATCTACCACGCGCGCTTCCGTGAAGGCGTCCGATTGTTCTACGAGCACAGCATCGGCATGCATGGCGAGATGGACGCGCTGCTGAGCAACGCCCACGGCGTGCTGAGTGGCGTCGTGGCGTCGTCCAACGTAACTGCGGCGAGCCAGAAGAACAAGAAGAGCAAGCCGTACCGTCGAAAGGACGACGCGGCGTCTGCTGGTGCGAGTGCCGGCGGAGCTGCTGGCGCTGCGGCTGCCAACGGACTCGTGGAGATGCCGGCGTACGAGCTGCTGGCGCAGTGGCGCAACAACTGCCGCGACTGGTGCTGCCACTTGTACGCGTACGCGACGCCGACCGACGAGGCGCTGCGCGTGATGAAGCAGTACTCGCCGATCGTGGAGATGGGCGCCGGCACGGGCTACTGGAGTGCGCTGCTGGCCGAGCGAGGCGTGGACGTGATGGCCTTCGACGCGTGTCCGCCGTCGCTGCAGTCGAAAGGAGGAGACGCCGACGACAAGACCACCGGCGCGTTCGCGCATCTCCACAAGAAGAAGCTCAAGGACGCCGCCGAGCTCAAGCAGAACGCGTACCACGGCGAAGTGCCGACGTTCAACTCGGTGGCCAAGGGCGGTCCAGAGACGCTCAAGACCGTCGCGGAGACCCACTCGCGGTCGCTGTTTCTGTGTTACCCGCCGCCTCAGGACGAGATGGCGCGTCTGGGTCTCAAGCACTTCAAGGGCGAACACGTGATCTACGTGGGCGAGTGGCAGGGCGACACGGCCGACCGCAGCTTCGAGAAGGAGCTGGTCAAGAAGTTCACGCTCGTGGAGGAGGTGGAGCTGCCCAACTGGGGCAACTCGGCCTACAGTCTCACGGTGTGGAAGCGCAAGATCGCGGCCAAGAAGAACGCCCGCAGCATGGACGAGCCGTCCATCGTCAAGCGTCTGAGCTGCTTCCACTGCAACGCGTCGCTTCTGGACGCCACGACCGAGGAAGACGCCGAGGAGTTCAAGCGCTGCGTGCTGTGTAAGACCAACGTGTACTGCTCGGAGGAGTGCAGCGACGCCCACCGCCGCGCCCACGCCGCCGAACACGCCAAGCGATTCGTGTTTCTGGAGCAGGAGGCCAAGCTGGACTTTGAAAACGACTTGCACTACAAGCCCCTGCAGGTTGTGGCCGCGGATGCCGATGCTGACCACGACAGTGAGAGCGAGGACGAGGCGGACAAGGTTGTGGTGACTAAGGCCAAGTGGAGCGCCGTGACCAAGAGCAAGAAGCCCGAGGAAGCTGCCGCGACGCCCGAGAAGAAGAGCGCTGCGAGTGGAGGCTTTGCGTTCAATTTCGGATCGTGATTTCGTAAATTTTAGGAATACAAGCTGACCTTTTTTGTCCAAGTGGACGGCAGTTCGGCAGTTCGGACTCCGTTCGGTTAAATATGGAGCGGCTTCATGAGACCGTGGGGGCTCTGGCGCTCGAAGGGGCGTGGTTTGTGAGCAGATTGAGCTCAGTAAGCAGGCTTAGGAGACTAGGAAGCTTGCTGGTGAAGGCCATGGCAGCGGCGATGACGGCGGTGGACGTGGTGCATCTCAAGCGGCGAGTGCGGAGTCCCGAGACGAATCTGTTTGAGTGGCGCAAGTGCGAGTGCAGCGTCACGGGCGACGGCCTTCTCGTGCTGGAACTGGTGGATGAAGAGGCGACTGCGGATATAGCCCACGGAAGTGAAGAGGACGACGCGGAAGAGCGAGGAAGAGAGGCGGAAGCAGACAGTGCGGCGGACGACGCGCGTGTGGAGATCGATCTGGCGTGGCAGTTGCAGTCGATCGAGCAGAAGAAGAAGTGTAAGACGCGGTGCGAGATGCAGTACACGGTGCTGAGTGCCAACGCCATGCGCCGCAACGTCAAAGAGACGAGAAGCGAGGAGCTCATGGCGCCGTCGCCTCGCCACTGCCAGCAGTGGATCGAGCTCGTGCAGGAGGCCGAGAAGCGAGCCAAACGACGGCAGAGTATCCGACAGGGCACGGCCACAGCCGTGGCAGTTGCAGCCATGTCCGCGTCATCTTCTACAGTATCTTCAGCAACTTCTTCATCGATAAAGCCCTCAGTGAGGACGACGGCTCAGGCATCTCGTGCGGTAGACACGTCTTTCAATGCGTCAGTATCATCCGCGTCGGCTGCCTCATCCTCTATCCAGCCGTCATCAGCGTCGTCGGATTTTGTGGCGGCAGCATCTAGGGCGTTCCAACCGAGAACGTCGATAGCACAGCGCAATAGCGTGGCTAATACGTCGAATTTCGCCTACCAAGACCATGGAGAAGATGAGTCGGAGCCACTGAGTCCAGGCAGCAGCCACCACGCGACGGCGCCGCTGCCACGAGAGCTGTTCACGCAGAAGCTCACAGCCGTTCGGCAGCTTCATCCCAGGCCACGCGAACCATCAAACACCGCCTTCGAGTCGACGTTTGACATTGACGACAGCGTTGAGCTAGCGGAACGAGAAGCCCAACACCACCGCGACTACGAAGACGCAGACGCGGATGAGGAATTAGAAGCTCACCACAGCCAGCAACGCTCTAGGCTGCTTGCGTCACGACGCAGAGTCAGCGTTCGCTCTCCGTCCTCTGTCGCGTCATCGTACCACGGCGTCCGCGTCTCTACGTCATCAGCATGCGACCGTCCTCGCCGCGTTCTTTCACCATCCTCAGTCTCCTCCACGACAGTTTCACCATCGTCTCAACGACGCGTGCGTCCGTCCTCTACCACGCTTCTCTACTCCTCACGACGCCATCCACTGCCTATGCCTTCCTCGCGTCGTGGGCTTTCATCTACTCGCCACCCCGCGTCTGCAGGAGTCAACTCGGCTGCTGCTGTAGCCGCCAGCATCCAACGGCTGCGTCGTCGAGAAGGACGTCGAGACCACGCGCAAAGCGACGACGACGACGACGATGAACGTGGACGAGAGACCGACGGCAACACGCGTGAAGAGCTCAGCATCCTCATGCGCGTGGAGACGGCGCTGCGGCAGCTAGAGCGTGAGAACGCGCTGGCCAAAGAGCGTGAGCTGGAACTCGCCCACGAAGTGCAGTCGCTGCAGGACGCGCTGAGAGTCCGCAGTGCCGAGAAGAAGCACTTGGAGAGCCAGCTGAGCCACATGAGCCGCGACAAAGAGCAGTGGAAGCAGGCGGCGCAACGGGCCGAGCACGCGCTCGCGCAGATGCAGGACGAGCTCGTGATCGCGCAGGAGGAGAGCCAACTGCTGAGCAGCGAGAAGCACCGGCTCAAGCACCACAACAAAGAGCTGCTCTCGCAGGTCCACCGCCTCGATTCCATTGTCTACGGACGTTTTTGACTTCTTTCTTTTCCTAATTCTCCAATCACAAAAATCCGCTGCCCGTACCTTTCAAGTGGCGTTCGGCTTCGTTGAACTTCTCCTTGGCCTTGAGTCGTTCAGCTTCTTTTTCTGCTGCCTGCGACTGCCGCTGTCTCTCTTCCTCTTCTTCCTTCTCTCTCTCGGCCGCTGACGCTCCGCCCACAAGCGGAAGATGCCTCGTCAGGCGGCGCAGCATCTCAAAGCGACTTGGCGCTGGCGCTGGTGTCTCCACGAACTGACTCGAAGCCTCATGCTCTGCTGGTGCTGGTGCTGGCGTCGTGTTCACTTCGGGCATCACAACCTCCACCGCATGGTCTTCCACATACTCCGCCAGCGTCTCTCCCGACTCGGCCAGCACCACGTCCGCCTCCACGGCTTTCGCCACGGTCTCTGTCACCACCGTCGCTGCGGCTTCCGCTGCCTGCGCTTCTTCGTGCTCGTTCTTCTCCCAGATCCACGACAGCCACGTGGGCGTGATGGCGTACATGACTGTGCCCCAGATCGCGTCGCCGCTCTGAGCCTGCACGGTCTGGTCCTGCACGACAGACCCGACAAACTGCTTGGCGTGGGTCTGGATGTCTGGCCGACTGAGCACGTCGTGGACCGACTCGCCGATGGTGCTGGCCACACTGCGCTTCACAGGATCCATGCCGAAGGTCTGGGCCAGCAGCTGCGCCACGTTCCTCTGCATCGACGGATCGTGAAGCAGATCGTCCAGCAGCTTCAGAAGAGCCGCTCGGGTCTTGGAGTCCTGCAGCGTCTGCCTCACAAACTCCGCGACCTGCTCGCGGGTCCGCGGGTCCTCGAGCAGCAGCGGCACCAGCGACTTGGCCAGTCTCGTGACTGTGGCCAGCGTCGACGGGTCGTTGAGCGTGTGGACAACGAGACCGCGTAGTGATTCACGGGTCGACTCCATCACTACCAGCTAACATCAAACGTCACCAACATCAATCAGTCGCCAACATCAAAAGGGGTACGGTTGGGGAGGGTACGCGACGTACCCGCTGGATGAACCGCGAGGCCTGGTCGAGCACCTTGGGGTCGTTGAGCACGGTCTGCACGATCTGCGAGGCTAGTTCGCGCGTGTGGCTCTGCAGCGTCTCGTCCTGCAGCGACTTGGTCGCGACGTCCGCCGTGTGCTTGCTCACGCCCAGCTTGAGTTCAGGTGCAAACGCCACGAGCGTCGCGCCAATGAACACGACGCCGCCCAGCCACCAGTAGAGCCGCTGAGGCGTACGGCGCATCACGAGGCGACGCAGCAGCTCACGGTCGCTCAGATCTGCTGCCGCATCCGTCGTGGGGGTGACTGGAGGAGGAGAAGAAGCCGGCGAGGGCTCCGCTGGAGGCGTCTTGGATGAGAGCCTCCTGCGGTGTGAAAGCGCGATGCGAGAGCGTGGGACTTGTACGAACGCAGAGCTACGATAGTGCGCTACATGATGAAGGCGCGCGTGCTTGCTTACACGAAGGGTGAGCCGCGTGATGGACGTCGGCGCGAGCACCATTTTCACACGCCACTTCAATTCTTTGACGTCTGGCGATCGATCACTTGAACGTGAGGGTTCACAGAAGCAAAAACACGACAAGATACTGTAGGATTCTGATAAAGTACGATTACCGTATTAAGTACGGATGTAGCCATATCTGAGACCATCGGGTCTCCTACTAGATACGAATGTAGCCATCTCAGCAAGACTGACGAAGTCTCTTTACGGCGTGCCGCCGTATTTCCACACGACAGCCAGGCAGTCGCCACTGCCCGTGGCGAAGTACGGAGACGCCGGCGACGACGTCACGCTGATGACCGAGTTGCGGTAGCCCGTCAGCGTCAGCAGCGAGCGCGAGCTTCGTGGGTCCCAGAACACCACCGAGCGGTCCTTGGAGCCAGACATCAGTCTACAAAGGACGTACAAAATCATCCGAGTGAGTAGCTGTCCGAACGAAGAGGTCCTAGACACACCAAGAAGAGCGGCTTACCTTCCGTCTGGAGAGTACGCGACAGACAACACGAAGTCCTTGTGGCCCTGGAAGACCATACGAGGACGCGACGACGTACGGCCCTGGGCGTTCACGTCCCAGAGCATGATGTTGTGGTCCTGCGCACCAGAGACCAAGTTCTTGCCGTCTGGAGAGAACGCGATCGAGTACACCGAGTCGCTGTGGCCCTCGAATCGGTCCAGAAGCTGCGACGACTCCGTGTCCCAGATGCGCACGACCTTATCCAGCGAACCGGCCGCGAGGTAGCGTCCATCAGGCGACAGCGCGACCGACGTCACGCCGTCCGACGGGCCACCGCTCTCACTACCGAAGATCTTCTTGCACTGGCCAGTGCGGGCGTCCCACAGACGCAGAGTGCCGTCCCCTGAGCCAGACGCGATCGTGTTGCTGACGTAGTCGATTCCATAGACTGGTGCCTCGTGGCCAGTCATGGCTGGGCCTTCCTCGCTCGTGGCGATGTCCCACACGCGGATCGTGTTGTGTGGCATGCCAGCAACCAGCTTGGTGCTGTCCGGAGAGAACGCGACCGCACGCACGTACGCCGCGTCGTCGTTGGTCGACACACGGCCGTAGCGTGAGGGGGCACTGGCGAACTTGCACTCACCCGACTTGATGTCGAACACTCGCGTGGTCTTGTGGCAGCCAGTGGCCATCATGGTGCCATCAGCCGAGATCTGGACACTGCACACGACGCTCTGGTGGTCCATGGTCTTGTACATCTCAACGACTGGACGCTCCGACTGGTGGTCGCCGTAGGTGCAGTTCCAATTGTGCTTTCTGCCAGTGGAGCTTGAGCTTGTGGATGCCGAGACGGTACTCGAACCACCAAGGACCTTCGACTTGTTCGTGAATACACCAGCGTCTGGCTTGGTATTGGCCTCCCGTACAGGACTCGACTCCGTGCCTGACCCCTTGTCGGCACGGTTCACCAAAGGGAGGACACTATTAGCGTTCGAGAGGTTCTTGATTGAGTCGCCTTTCGTCTTCGGCTTCTTCAACACCGGTGACTCTGATGGTGAGTGCGTGCTGCTGCTCGGTGGTAGCGCACGTTGCTCGTTCCTCTTGCTTGATATCGAGCTACGCAGCGGTGGAATTAAGTCCGCGCTGCGGCTTGTTGGCGTCTTCGACTGATTCTCCAGTGGCCTCAGCGTCACAGGTACTCGTGCGGACGAGTTGAAGGGTTGGTCTTCCTTCACGCCGTTGCCTGAGATCATGGGCATTGGTGGAGGCGTGTGGTGGCGCTTGCCCGGCAGCTTGACGCCGACGCCTGCGCCCTGCTGTCCTTCGAACTGGCGACGCATGCGCATGATGTCTTCCTCGTACTGCTGGCGGATGCGGCGGTGGTTGGCCTCGAGCGTCTTGAGCGTCTGCTGGATCTGGTCCATTTCCACGACCTGCGCCTGCAGCTTGCGCTCGGCTTCGATCTGCGCCATCTTGGTCATGTTGAGCTGCTGCACGGCACTCTCGTACTCGTTCTTGACCTGGTCCAGCATCTCACCAATGCGGCTGCTTGCCAGTTGGGTCGACGCAGGCGGGTTACTAATACGGTGGGCGTGGACGGCGGACGAGTGCATTGTGGTATTAGCACAGTGTCTTGGCGAGTGGAGACTGGAGACTGGAGGGGTAGACCGCAGATCGGAAAGTGAGAAGTGAGAAGAAGAGTGTGGTGGCCAGAGCCTTCTCGGTTTTCGCTACTAGCGCCCTCTCACGCCCTCATTCGCTGGCTTCCACGTGGCCTCTCTGCTAACTGAATGGCATCCAGCGCCATCCAGAATCACACGTTCCCAACTGCAAGGCAAACTCACTGACCGCCATCCAGCCGTCAGCAATCGGCTAACTGAATGCCATACAGAATCTTCGTCGGCACATCGTTCGAAGATCCCACCTCCTTCCATGGCATAGCCAGCGTGGCCGCAGGTTTGTTGGGTGACACAACTCCTACAACAGTACAGTAGCTACAGTAGCAAGCCGATGCAAGCAAGCGAACGCCTGCCCAGGCAAGGCCCTCGCTGGTCATAGGTGGGTGGGTACCTGTGATACTGTAGATCCCTGTGCAGTGCACAGGCGGCTTTGCTGGGCTGTCTCCCCAGACATGAGCAGCCGTCGCGAGCTCTTTCTTTGCCAGGTCATCGTCAACATTTCGTTCGCGACGTCCCCACGTGGGTTCTATTTTCACTGAATACCATCCGACGCCAAATTCGAGTCGTCACTGACCAACATCCAGGTTCAGTCGCTCTTCTCACCCACCCCCCAACACGAAGAAGATCATCAGCCATCCATTTACTGTCCTGTGAAAGAAGAAGAAGAAGAAGAGTCTCACAGAATACACAGGGCGTTCATTCACGAGTCCCATCCTCACATACCCTAGCCTGTGTATCGAAGCGACTGCCGCCCTGCGTTTGCGTGCTGCTCATCATCTTCTTCTTCTTCTTCCATGGGACGACTCGACTTCAGCCTCATCCACTGAGAGGGCGAGGATCCAATGTACTCAGGACGTGAAAAAGTCGCGAAAGACGACGATCAACTTGTTGATCGCACGGTGTCCATTGAAGCATCATTGTGGAGCTGTAAGCGTAGCGGCTTCTCATGACTTGGGCTGGGGCGAAGACATCATGGGCCGAGTTCTTCATCGTCCGTACGCCGTGTAATCAAACCGGAACGTAAAGTCATTTCCTAACAATCACAACAACGAGTTAGTTCGTTCTTGCTAGCCAAAATGCATCAATAGCAAACAGCCCACGCACCGTAGTGGACGACAGTGAAGTGCAGCACGTACGGCACCCACGCTACCATCTTCCCCATGATCGACCAGTCGTGGTGGTCCAAAATGAACGCCAAGTGCATCACGCCCGACAAATTGTACCGACGCTTCATCACCAAGTGCATCCCCACGAACGACAGAAACTGCAGCGACGAGTAGAGCAGCAGAGAGGTGGCCGCTGACAGAAGCACGCTGGTGGGCTGGCCGTAGAAGCGCTGGAGCTTGGTGTTGTATTGAGCGTACGGCAGCCGACCAGCAAACAGCAGAAACACGGTGTTGACGACAGGCACGACAACCTCGAAGTACTCGGAGAGAAGGATCTCTTCAGACGCGTGGAGCACTCGCAGCGCGTGCTCTAGTGCCGCCTTTCCCTGCCGTTGAGCGGCTTTGTTGTGAGCCAGTGGAGACGTCGGGTCCATAAACTGCCTTGCCCGTGGGAGAACGTCCTGGAGGGCGAGTGGTGAGTCGCCAGCGTGAGGAGCGACAGCCGCGTGTCTGTCCATGAACAGCTTCACGACGATAAAGCCTTGGACTATGTCCAGCACCATGATGATCGCCATCGTAGTCGTTGACTGCGCAGCTTGCATGATCATCGACTGGTACATGGACGCGCTGATCTCCACGCCACACACGGCGACTTCCACGCTCGAGTCTTGCAGGCCGCGTGCGAGTCGCTTGAGCTTCCGCTTCATGAGGAACTTGAGCAGTGGAAACGCCAGTGTGATGGCTATGCGAGCATTCGCGCTGGCGTTGTCGAACAGCATCGACACGCAGGGATACACGACGAGCTGCGACATCTGAAAGCCGAGACACGGGCCGTACAACTGGATCGACTTGAGGAAGACTGGGTTTGTCCACAGCCGGCGTCGCAGAATGACGACGCAACTCACGAAGACAAACACGAAGAGCGGGATGGCGCCCAGCACCAAGGCGAAAGGCAAAGGGAAGCACCAGCTTCGCCATGCTGCCGCTATTGTGAGCACGTTGCTGGTCGACGCGAGCACGCTGATGACCACGACCTCGGAAATAGAGATGGCACTCGAAGGGATCGGCACAGCTTTCACGAACGCCAGAAGCGTCCCCACCATTGCCGCTATACAGACAAGCAAGCACTGCCAAAACACTGCGGCGTTCGGACCTCGCGACGGTGTCTGCAGAGGCAAGAGAGTCGGGAGGAGAGCCGCGAGCAAGCTGGGAATAGGCACGCGCACCAAGATCCACAGTACGCGCAGCGGCGAGGTGGTCTGGCAAAACGCGTCCAGTTGCTGGAGTTTGTGCTTCGAGTAGCTGCCGCTGGTGAACGCGATTGACTTGAAACGTGACGAGGCCACGCGCGCGGAGTGGCCGGCGGCGGATTCGACAGTCACTTGGATGATCGCTGGAGCAACGCGCACCATGACTCACGACTTGCCAGGACGAGAAACTTCTGCTTCGACCGAACGCCTGACTCCGCTGAGGCTATTCTTGGGATGCATACTTGGTGTCGGAGGCGAGTGGATGAGGTAATTCATCAGCGTGGGCTTTGTTAGCTGGCACTTGACCGTACTTCGAAGTACCTTGAGGCACTGGATCGTCGAGAGCGCCTGTCGATCGTAGAGATCTTGTGGTGGCCGCCGGAGAGCACGCAGACGCCCTGAGCTGCGCAGCTGAAGCCAAGGTCGAACGCGAACAACAAAGGGTATCAACATTGCCATCATTGTAGTCGTGAACTGGATCAGGACGCGTCCCCCGTAGCAGGATTTGTCGGGAAAGGCCGCCTATCAAAACGCTCGACCTGCTTGTCATGAGGTTTCGCGGAGTTGGGCTTGTCACTGTCGACGTGGCTGCCATCCGCTGTCGCTTCCATTGCCTATGGGACGATATTGTGAACTTCAGACGAGTAATCGAACTCGAACGAAATGTCGAACCTGTGGCACAACATTCACAAACATTAGTATCGTGTAGTGCTGGAGCGTTTTGTTGGGCTGCGCATACGGTAGTTGATCCGCGAGCACCAAGGGAGTTGGTGACGGGTACGACGAGCTTGAAATACTCGGATAGCGGGATCGCTTTAATTAAAAGCGTGGAGGACGCGGAGAGAATGGTCCAACGAGAGCCTGCCGCGGACGAGAGCAGCTGCTTCTTGCGACTAGAGCATACTCGCACGCCAGCGCCAACCAGCACATCGTGCAATTCGACCTTCGGTCCGCTATTACTATCCGGATAGTAGTAGTATCGACACCGACGCGAGTTTGACCATGAACAGCTTCACGACTGCGAAACCTTGAATCATAACTGGTGCTGTGAGAGCCATTTCGTCGTAGAAGGTGACGCTTGCATGATATTCGTTTGGTACATCGACACTGGAAACCACGACCTCCAATTCGGAATCCTCCAGAGCTCGCTTCTCTTCTTCAGCAGCCGCTTCATCGAGAACTCCAGGCAACGAAACCGCTAGTGCGATTGAGATTTGTGCGTTGGTGGGGCGTTATCGAAGAGGTTTGCCCACACACGGATAAAGCGACTGTGCTGCTTGATCGATTTGATGTCTTGTGTTTGCTTCCGCAGTCGCCCACGCGCCACGAACATGAATCCCGCCAATGCGATGGTGAAATATTGACCGGAACCACTCTCCGTCGTTCAAGCGAGCACAACTGCACGCGTTGTCGTGTCTCCGGATATTGCCGAGTTCTTAGTCGGGGATTCGCACCACGATCTCTTCCCCTGAATACCACAACCTGTCAGACAAGAATGCAACTGGAGCACGCACTATTCTGGGCGAACTCACCCTCAAAGCTCAGAAGCCCACGGCATGCAGTCGACTTGAGCGCTTGCACTGGACAAGCTGGACGCGAATACCTATGCAATATCGCAATGGATGAGCTTCGAGAAATTCTGGACAAATACGACAGATAAACTCACTGGTGCAACGTAGGAAGCCACGGCTCTGGCGAGGAGCAACTGACGTGAGCAGATCAGCCCACTGGTGTCTATTTTCAACATGCAGACGCCAACGTAGTAGTATCAGGACTGCACAGCTTGAGCATGTTCTCGACCACACGCAGTTCACTACACGATGCAGACAAACGTTGGTGCTGTTCTGCCTGGCAGGCCTGCAGTTGCTTCCACGAACGATCTCTCACCAGAGAAGGCAGACGTTGCGATGGTGTCTTCGAAAAACAGCTCAAATCTCGGTAGCGTGCTTCCTTCTTCGTCGCCTTCCCAGATCACTCAGACCGTGTCATCGCGCTCAACACAGCGGTATTCCGTGGAGAAGTTCAAGGAGCTCGACGCGTACTGCAGCCGGCTCAGGTTGTTTCGCACGGTCGCTGTGCTCGTGGGAGTACCGTTGCCTGCGCTCGCTATCTCGCTTGTACCGAGTTTCTTGGCGTTGCAAGCTGTACGAGACGGCCCCAACGCGGCATTTTTTCTCCACAGTGGTATCATAGCAGCCTCCAGCATGTTCGGTTTGCTGCTGACGTGGCTCGAAGTCACCGGATTGCCACGCAAGAGCTACTCGATCCCCCAACTGGTCGTAATCACCGCCATCACGACCGCTGCGCACTGTTTGATCTTCGCGCTTGTCACATTTCACGTCGTATTTCCACTTCCGTTCTCCTGGATCACCACCACGCCACCTCTGATGACTACACTGGTGCTCGTCCACGTCCTCGTCTTTCGATCCCGTCTGTGGCGTGACTCGATTTACTTTCACGCTTTACGGATGTACGGCCCGAGTGTCGTCTTGCAGATGTCCCAAGTCTTGCTGTATCCCGCGATCTCCGTTCTCTTCGACAACGTCCCACCGGTCTGGCAGATCGTGCTTGCAGTCGCGTTCACAGTGCTGAAAGGCGCCTTGAAGAAGCTGCTCAAAAAGCTGTCGGTTGGCTTGAATGATTTCAGTGGCGAAGTCGGTGTGTGCGGCATCGAGATCACAGCATCGCTGTACCAATAAATGATCATGCAGACATCACCGTCGCCGCTTGCCATGGCTGTGATCATCGGCCTCGACGTTCTTCATGGGGGCTTCGTGGTCAAAGTCTTCATGGACAAATACTCGGAAGCATTGCCTTTAGCACCGCAAGACCCTGCGTCATCGACAAGTATTCGTGTCTCGCGATCGCTGCCATTTCGTCGCAACTTGATCCCATTTGCTCGGCGTCTTCTCCAGAAAACGAAGATGGCTTCCACCAACTCACGTCTTGTGTTCCAAGCAAACGCGCCTCACTCAGTTGTGCCGGTCACGACGCCTCCATCAGGTTTCGGCGCTCAGGAAGCTGATGAGTTTACTGGTCAGGAGATTCAAACGCTCGAAATCGCGCTGGAAATTCTCGCCGTGGCTGAGGAGATCCTTCTGGCCGAGTACTTTGAGGTGGTGATCCCCATCATCAACATGGTCTTCCTCTGCGTCGCGGCCCAACTGCCATCCGCAAGATTTAACCCTCGCCTCGCCCACTTCCAGAATCACCCGCACTTGCTCGTGGCAGGATTACAGTCGATTGCGCTCTATTCTTTGCTGCAGGGTCTCACGCTCGTCGCGATGCACTGGGTACTTCAACGACGTTACGGTCTCTCGTCGCTCTCATACTTGGCCTTCATCATGGAGCGCCATTTGCTGTCGATTGTCGGCAAGATGCTGTCGTGGTTACCCGTCATTCTTCACTTCATGGTCGTTCAATACGGTGCGGAGGGTCTTCTTCACTCCTGCCTCTGGACACCACTCTGATCCAAAGACTGACGTTTCCCTTGTCTTCTGCAGGCACCGACTTCTCCTTCAAATTTGACTACGAGCAGAGAACCCACAAGCCTTGAACGTCGCGTCTCCTACACCATGGCGCTCACGTCTTCCACCGCCGTATCCAGCCGCGCGCCGTTGGTCTCAATGTTCTTCCGACACGTTGGACACGTCGCGTTGCGGCCAAGCCACTCGTCGACACACTCTTGATGAAACTCGTGCTTACACGGCAGCACGCGTAGCTTGTCCCCACTGTCGTAGTCGATCAAACAGATACAACACACCGCAGCGCCGACTTCCATTCCCTTTTCGAACTGCACCTTCTGCGTATTGCTCTCAATGACTGTCTTGGTCGCGCCACGCGAGCTTCCAGTGTAGGGGACGCCACCGCCGGCGAATCCCATGCCGTCGCGTGCTGGATCGGAAAGATAACGAAGCACACACGGACGGCAGAGCAGCAGGAACGGCAGCCCGAGCAGCACGAGCGTGCAGGGCCAGAGCACGCGCGCGTAGGCCATCGCCAGCAACGCCAGGCCCACGTCGTGGATGCCCGCTGTGTCAGCGTGGGTGTTGTTGGCGGTCGTATCCGAGCCACAGGCTTTGTTGTCGGCGTCGATCACCAGTAGCAGCGCGTTGCCCACCATGAACCACACCAAACCAAAGACGTACAGCGCCGCGTGCGTCTTGGTGGCGATGGAGATGCCGCTGTCGCGCCGCGCGGAAGAGATGAGCAGCGGCGGTCGCTCGCTCCAGTACACGAGCCAGAACCAGAGCCAGTAGTTGGCCAGGCTCAGCACGAGGAACACGGCCTGGATGAGCACCCACGACAGCTCGCGATTACAGCGGCCGTCGTTAAAGTCGACGCTCCATAGGCGCGGGGTGATCCACGCCACTGCGATCACTTGGGGCACGTGGGAGATCGTCACGAGGGCGAGGCGCGCTTGGTCGAAGAATGGGTCGTTTGGGCCGAGTTCACCGAGCTGCGGCGTCGCTATTTGAGGGGGATCGGCTGGTGCACGCGCAAGAAGAGGAGGAGGCGGACGAGACGCATTTACAGAGGCTATGCTGGGAGGCGGTTGGTCTACAGGGACATCCACAGCGACGGAAGACGGAGGCGGGTCGACGGCCATATTCACACGCGATCGCACAGGTTTCCAGCGAAGTGCAACCAACAAAGGGGGTAAAAAAGTTGTTGGCGACGTGAATAACGCGATGTGATTGGCTGATAGATTACCAACAAATGATTGGGTTCTTAACGCTGACATTCCATATTGTGGTTAGCAACCGCTCATCAAGAGTGATTGTCCGCTTCCAGCGTCCGCCACCATTGGCTTTCTGGTCTCGACAACTGGAAGAAGATGCTAGCGCTGAAGGCGACGGCGTTGCGCAGTGCGCTGCGCGTCAACCCACGGTGGAATACGCTCCAGAGTGCGTCCATCAGTACGACTCGCCGATGGGATGCGCCCACTGGAAGCTCAACGGATGGCACGATGAAACGCATGAGCGAGAGTGAGAAGCGCGCTCGCGCAGTCGAGTTTTCTCTACTGGTGCCTGGATTGACGACGTTCCACCGCGCGACTGGCCACTTCCTGGTGCCATTCCACTTCCCAATCCCCCACAAGAGCGAGGTCGAAGAGTCAGGAAGAAACCTGAGCGTCATGGAGCGAGTGGTCGGAACTACGGACGTCGACTGGCCGGATGCACTTCGCGGACTCAACCTCGGACGTGTGCTGCACAAGTTCATGATGAACAAGCACTACCATGAACGCTATCCGCTGGTCGTCGCAGAGCTGCGTGATATCGGATTCCCTGTGGACGTCGACTGGAAGATGTACTTGTGGCGAAAACTGACGTTCATGTCGTTGAAGACGTTCCACCGTTTGGAAGGCCACTCGATCGTGCCGACGGACTTCGTCGTGCCACACGGAGACGAGCGTTGGCCGCGCCAGTCGTGGGGTTTCCGTCTCGGAGCGCGAGTGCACCGACTGCGACAGACCAGCGATTCGCTCGAGCCCCATGAAATCGAAGATCTCCAGCAGCTCGACTTTTCGTTTGACGTTGCCGAGACGACGTGGAGTGACAAGATCCTGCCGTCACTCCAAGTGTTCAAGCAAGTGTACGGCCACTGCGACGTGAAGACCAACTTTGTCGTGCCATCGGAAGAGCCGTGGCCAGAGAAGGCATGGGCGACGCCTTTGGGCTCGCTGGTGAGCTCGATTCGAGGCAAAGATGGCTACGCCAAGCAAGTCAAGCGGGACGCGGAGCTCCTTGACGAGATCCAGTTTGTGTGGAGCCACCGAGAAGCAGCATGGAAGGAGGTTGTGCTGCCGTCGTTGGAAGCGTTCTACCACGAGTATGGCCACTCGCGTGTCGGCCGAGAGTTCGTGGTGCCGTCGACTGCTCCATGGTCGAAGCTAGCGTGGGGCTTCAACCTTGGCGTTTCCGTCAACCACATCCGCAACGCCGGTACGTACGCCAAGGAGATCGCGAGTGACCTCGAGCGCGTCAACGCCATTAACTTTGTGTGGGGACTGCGCGAGTTCAGATGGCGCGAGTGTATCCTTCCGTCGCTCGAAGTGTTCGCAGACCAGTACAAGCACTGCCGCATCCCTCGCGATTTCGTCGTCCCAGCGCAGGCACCGTGGCCAGAGGAGGCGTGGAAGATGAAGCTGGGCGTCCACGTGCACGACATCAAGTACGTGGGCACCTACTCCAACTTCGTGTTGGAGGACGCCGAGCACCTCCGCGCCATCGGCTTCTGGGAGACGCTGCCGTCGCCACCGACGAAGCCGGAGGACTACTGGTGAGCAGCTTCCATTTCGAAGCCACCCGAACTCAACAACGAATAGAAACCTTGCACGTTACACTGTAGCTCACCCACGCCTTATCCATCCATCTTTCCAGTCCGCGATTGCCACGTGGCTCCAGCACAGCGCCTCTGCATTTGCACACGTTGCAGATCACTAGAAATGCATGATGGCGGCTGTCAACATGCAATGGCTTGCGGTGGGTTCGGCTCCAGTGCGAGTGATGGTCACGCACATTCATTCCCATCTATGTCATTGCTCTCGCCGATCCCTGTAATAGTCAGTATGTGTTTAGAAGGGGTCGAAGTGGAGCTTCCTGTCCCCCCTGGCTCTCGTTTCTCCATGTCATAATCCAAACTGCCACAACACCAACACCGAAGAATCCACCAAGAAGACCGACCTCAAGACCAACGAAAGCAAGGATATGGCGACGATGTGGGCCTCGATGACTTACGTGCTGCTTCCGCCAGCCGTCGTTCTGTGAGTGAGCTCTTGGAACGCCGCTTTGACGTCGTTTTCCGACGACGTTAACTGGATTTGTTCGTGTCTAGGCTGCTGCTCCTGACGATCCCGTTTCCGGGCATTTTGCTCAACCGCGGCATCGTCAAGTTCGGTGATCTGATGTTCAGCATCAAGATCGGAACGCTGAGTGTGTTCTCGCTCATCACGGCGATCTCGTTCCTCGCGTTGATGGGTAAGATGGCGTGGAAAATGTGTAAATGTTCCTTGAGTAAATTCGTCCTAACGATGACTGGTGTCGTGACTACAGCCCAGACGTATGACCTCCAGAAGCGTTACACTATGAAAGAGGTGCACGTGGAAGGTCACCACTACTCGGCGGACTTGCAGGTGCGTAGATTTCATGTGGCTTGCCGTTGGATACGCCTCACTGACGATGGATACGAATGTTGAGCAGAAGAAGGCTACGCGCTGGCGCTCGGAGCGTAACTGGTGGATCAGTGCGCTGACGTTCACCATCTACTGGTGCGTGCAGACTCGCTTTCTAAGCTATCTTTGTTGAGTTGTCGCTAATGCGGTTGCGCTCTGTGTGAATGTAGGATGCTGCTGCGATTCCACGCCGTCAAGAAGCAGCTTCTCCGCGCTCAGCGTCGCGATGACTAGACTAGTAGTGCGAGCGCTACTCTTCAGTGTCTATCCTGCACAAACTGCTCGAATAATCAATTGTCATGCACTTCACCTTTCAAAAAGTCCCGTGGCTATCATGCGAATCGAAAGCGCTTTTAAGCGCGGTCTTAAAAGACCGCTCATGAGAAGAAGGCCGAGGAGACCGTCGGGGACGACACGGACGAGCTCCAAGATGATGCCGACGATCCCCAAAAGAGCTCTACATTCCTCGTGCGCGTCCATTTATTTGTCCACTTGTCGACCTCTCGACCTCCATTTTGGGTTTCATGACCCCAAGGAACGACTTCCAGGACACCTGAGTCGAACGTGGAGGATAGGATAGGATAGTAGAGTACGAGAAGACAAGACTCAAGGGGGATACATGGCAATTGGGCTGGGTCTGGTCATACATACTACAGCTGTACTTCTACGCTGATACACACGAATATATAGATACTGGGAGTGAGTCTCCAGTGGACATGCAGGCCGCGGGTTCGTTCGCTGCGCTTCGCTTGATGAGCTGCTAGTTGCTCGTGTCCTTCTCCGCGTCTTCCACAGCGGCGATCTCCGCGCACTCTGGCGCCGCCACACGCACTTGCTGGCTCAGCGCATCTTCCTTGGCCATCAGCGCCATCTCGCGCTTGCATTCTTTCTCGGCCTTGGCCTTTTCCGCCTTCTCGCGGCGCCACTCCTCCAGCTCGCGCATCTGCTTCGCGTACACTGGCGCCTGCAGTCGTTCCTCGAACTGAGCCACTTCCGTCTTCACAATAGCCGCCTCCGCCGCCGCAGCAGCCGCGGAGAAAGGCACCTCGCGCACCAGACACAGCATCTCCGGATCCAGCGGCTCCAACGGCGTCGCCGTGAACCATGCGCCGACCTTACGACCACGCTGACGCACGCGTGCCGCTGTCTCAACTGGACGAGATCGTGGGTCTGAACGCGATGGTGCGCAAGGGCTTCATGACGCGTGCGCTAGTGCCGCTTCACTTGCGAGTGCGTGAGGTGTTCCGCGGAACACGCAGTTGTCGCCCGTCTGGTAGTCTTCCACGAACACGTACGGGTACTGCTTCTTGCCCACACTCGCCGCATTCTTGCTGCCGCTGGCCTTGGCGTTCTCGTAGAACGCGTCCGCCACCGCCTCGTACTTGTCGAAGAGGTGCTCGTATTAATACGAGGAGGCCGACACCGACAACGATGGCAAGAGGAAAATTGGCGTCTTGTCGCTAACTGCGTCTCCAACGTGAAAATGAGGCGATACGCTTCGAGGTCGCGCGGGACTAGATTGTTCAGCTTGATGACGCTGATGCCGACGATCATCGATGGATCCATGCACGCGACGGCTTCATCAAATTGATCCTTCAACTCGTGGCGTGTTTCGTTGGCGTTATCTTCGCAATGATTGGCGTTTTCTTCTCGATTTTGTTGGCGGTTTGCTTCAAGTTTCGTTGGCGCCAACACTCCAACTTTGAAAATTCCAAAACTCTCGTATTTGCCCTTTCCTCTCGGAAAGAAAGAAACCAGCGGCAACATGAAGATGGAGAGTTTCTTCGGCGAGAATACCGGCGCGGGTGAGCTGAAGGTGCTGCGCACGCTGCTGGATGCGCATCGCGCGGTGGGTGTCGCCTTCCACACCGAGGACAGCGCGAGTGTGACGCTCGTGTGGCCGACGATGACCGACAGTGCGAGCGCGCCGTGGATTATTAGCGAGAAAGTGATCGGCGCCACGCAGTTCAAGGCGATCCTGCGTACGTTGTTCATTGAAAGCAAGTCGGTGAAAGTGCTTCACCATGTGGGTGACGTCGCCCACTGGATGGCAACCCACGGGCTTGTGAAAGCCGCATCGGCGGTGCGCAACACCATTGATCTGCAGCTTTTCTACGAGCATGTCGTCGACCCACGCGAACGCTTCGCCAGTTTAACCAAGATCCTCGAAGAGCACAACGACAAGGACTCGAAGGAATGCAAGACCACGAAGCAAGACACGCCACAGGAGCTCTACAGAGGAATGCTGAGCAGCCACTTCCTTCAGAATGACGACGGTACATCCACGAAAGGCGGTGTGCAGGTGGCATCCACCGGAAATGCAGCGGCGCTGGTTCACACGCTGCTTCAGCCTTCCGTGCAACGAGCTCACCTGTGCCTGATCTGCTTCGATCGAGTCGTGACGAAGCGCTGCCTCAATGGAGACGGGCTCGATCCCACGATCACGATGACCGAGTTGACGAACCTCACTTCACGGCGACTGCGTTTCTTGTTGGTGTCTCCGGGTGACTTCGCGCGGATCTGGTTCGATGGGGCAGCTCACCACCAAGCACGCAGCGTCGAGTGTCTCGGCGACGAAGCACAACTGGCTGAAGCAGTTCCGTTGATCAAGTCTGTGTGCGATGTCGAGCCTCTTCTGGCCCTTCTGCCTTCGCGATTGTATGATGCAGTCATGGCCGTGGACAGGTTTGACGAGCGCATCACGACGCTCTGCCTGGACGTTGGTCGGAAACCCACGGCGTTTGTTGACAGCGGCGATGGACCGCAGCGCGTGGAGCTCTTCAAGAAGACGAAGAGTTGCTGTACGTCGGCTGCCTCCAAGGCTTTCTTTGCGGCGTTTTCACGCTCGAAGCAGACGAAAGGCGACAACCTCACGCAGGAGGAGCTCCAAGGAATCATCGCGATGATCGGCGGCGAGGGAAAGATCGACAGCAGCAACCGAGTGTGTGTCGACAACCAGCTGCACCGCATCTCGGTCATCCGAAGCAAGTCGACGCGGATTATCGGGCTGACGATGCGTGTGGGTCGCCAACTCCAGTTCGCGTCCAACATCATTCTCGATCTGCTGCTGAGCACGGAGCACCGCAGCAAATCCGTCCTCATTGTAGGCAAGAATGGATCCGGCAAGACTGTCCTCCTCCGAGACATTGCGCGCTGTCTCTCGGAAGCCGAGCCAGCGGTGAGTGTGTGCGCTGTCGACTCGTGGAACGATATTGGTGGTGACGGCTCGCTTCCTCACGACGGCAGCATCGGTCTTGCGAGGCGCATGATGGTGGCGAGTCTCAACCAGCAAGCGCAAGTGATCATCGAGTGCATTCAAAACCACGCCGTGGATGCGCTGCTGATCGACGAAATCGGACTGGCTGGTGATGTCGGCGCAGTCGCGTACGCCAAGCGCCACTGCCGCCGCGTGATCGCTGGAATCTGCTGCAGCGATCTCAAGTCACTTGTCGAAGACTGCGACTTCAACCTCCTCCTTGGTGGCGTGGAGACAGGAAAACCTCCATTCTCTCTCTTTGACGACGCTGCAGCCAAGAAGCAACGCAAGACCAAGCCGCTCTTCGACGTTGTGGTGGAGCTGGATGAAACGCGTCGCGGCCTCTGTCGCATCGTGTGGGATGCCGCTCAAGCTGTTGACGATCTGCTGCGCGACCAGCCACTCAACTGCGAGACGCGCTTCCAGCAGGCCGACATCCGTGGCGTCCTGGTGCAGCGTCCATCGCCTTCTCTCTCCCCACCACCGCTGCCATTGCCGTCGGCGCCCTTCGAGAGTTGTGCGAAGTGACTCTTCAAGATCACTCGCATTCTACTACTCGTACCTAATCGAATAGCTGAGAAGTATTACTTCAATTAAGTACGATATCCTCTCTCGTTGGCGTTGCATGATCCATTCGCACAGTCAACCAAGCGGATACAAGACCTCCAAGCGACGGCGCCGTATCTACAAGCAACAATGGGCAAGTTTCTGGAAGGCGCGATGAAACCTGGCAGCCGCCAGTTTGTGATCCTGCTCAACTGCGTGCTGGGTCTCCTCTTCTCCGTGATGCTCACGGTCGTGTACACTGAACTCGAGAACTCGCTCCACGTGTTCGTGCTGCTATTTATCATCGTGGGACTCACGGTCTCGATCAACTGGTTCATTATCGAAGCCAACAACCTGAAAGCCATGCAGCATGCTGAGGGGACTTCAGCGCAGGGCGGAGATAAAGCGAAGCTCCAAGCATCGCGCGCGAAGACAGATTAAGCAAAACGCGTGGATCGTTTTAGCAAGATTTTGGATATGAGATACTTAGGCAATACAGAAAGATACGAACACGCGCTGCATTGAAAGGAATCACTTGTGTGTGGATATGGATGGATTTTACACGTCATCGTCAGTCGCCATGCCGCACATTCGCTTACAGCACGAGACGAAGATCTTGCGGCCGTACGGGATGTAGGAGAGCGTGTACCACACGAGCGCCGTGAACTGGCACAACACCGAGATCATCACGAGTCCTACACGGTGTGGAATGTGCGGTGAGAAGCACAGCACGATCGTGACGATGATGAATGACAGGAACGTGATCGCAGATCCACGGCGTTTGACGCGGAACATCGTCTCGATCTGCTTGCACGGA
Source organism: Pythium diclinum (assembly GCA_023337495.1). Lineage (NCBI taxonomy): Eukaryota > Oomycota > Peronosporomycetes > Pythiales > Pythiaceae > Pythium > Pythium diclinum. The sequence goes on along the minus strand of JAADXB010000003.1, from coordinate 7,795 downwards.
CCGACAAAGAACATCGAGGAGCCGAGCGAGAGCAGATTGCCGATAGTATACGCCATCGCGAACGGCCCTGGGTTGCCATGGACAAGTTTTGCGAGTCGGAACGTCGACCCGAACGACAAGAGGAAGCCCAAGAGGAAGCAGGTGAGGCAGCCGATGACGCGTTCCTGGTACGTGAGGCTCGGGCATATCGAGTTGAAGTCCTCCTTGAACGTCGGCTCGCGGTTGCCCGACTCGGGGTCCAGCAGCTTCTGCTTCTGTTGGCGCAGCTTGTCCATCATCTTGGCGTTCTCGTCGAACGCGGTGCGGCAATCGGCGCGGAGCTCTTCGACTGGCGGCTTCAATACCAGCGGACGCTTGCTTGAAGGATTCTTTCGACCAAAATGCCAATCGGTGGCGGAAACCCACTTCGTCACATGTGGCACCAGTCATTTGAACTGGTGACATTAGTCTAGTCGGTAATTTACCGAATCAATCGAACATAAATTTCGAGGCGCACTTATCGACTAAGTTCGCACTCGCACCGCCATCTTGTGCTTGTTGCCCATTCGTGGTGGGGGCAAAGGAAACCTAACGCCGACACTAACTCGAACCCTTCAAGATGGTGCTTCATGGCGGCGCGTGGGCGGCCGCTGCGGCGCTGCAGGAGGCTCCCTTCGCGTGCTTTGACGACGAAGGCATCGACGCGTCGACCACGGCGTTTGGCGCGTTCAACGGCCAGCGGAACAGCCACAGTAGCGCCCGTAATCTGCCCACGCACGTGGTCGCGGCACCTGGCGGGAACAAGGCGCTGCCTGCACGCAGCGTCGCTCGATGTGAGTGGATATACTCACGGCCTTAGATGGACGATTGGGGAGATGACTGATGTGGGATGCTGTCTGTGTAGTGCGCGCGCTTGAATGTACGGGCTCGGGCACGTTCTACTTCCGCAATGAAGCGCTGCAGCACCGCTTTCTCTGGTAAAATCCCTTGATTTCTATGGGATTTTCACTGCGTTTCTGACTCAATTTCTGTGGCTCTGTAGCTGGCGAATCACGAAGAACGTCGTGGTGCTGCGCGAGTGGAGTCTTCATGCGTCGCTGCCCAGCAACGGCCTTCGCCTGCAGCTCCCGGCGGCGGTCGTGGCGTCGGGAGTTGCCGCGTGGGAGCCCTGGGACTCCAACGCCGTGATCATCAGCGTGCTCACCCACGCTGGCTCGATCCACCGCTTCACGTTCCCCATTCGAACCGACAAGGCCAGCGGCAAGACCGCGAGCATCTTCCAGCCGCCACAGGACAACACGCCACTGTTTCCAGGCGCGTCCACTGCGTTTTTCCACACGGCGACGCACGTGGTGACGTCACTGCAGGCCGAAGAGGCCATCACGACGGCGCTGTGGGTGAACGAGTTGAACCTGATCGTCGCGACGGACGCCGGACGCATGCTGGGTGTCAACTTTGGCTTGCCATCGAACTCGATGTCGCCCGTGAACGAGCAGGCGCCGCAGGAGTTCATCTTCAGTGACGAGTCGATGGTGCAGTGGCTCTGGAACGGGCTCGTGAAGAAGACCAAGCGTCCAGGCAGCGCGAACGGCAGCGGAGAAGACCTGTCGGCCAACGCCATCGTCGCGATGACGTCGTTCCCGTTGGTCGACAACGAGTCGGACGAAGAAGACGGCGAGCAGGGCATCGACGTGTGCATTCTCACTCTCTCGGCCGACTTTACACTGCGCGCGTGGTCGTTCAGCAACCAGACGTGTCTCGGCAAGCAGTCCATCGCCTCACTCGTGCGTACGACAGACCCAGACAACGAAGATGTCGACGATTTCGATAACGAAGACGGGTCCGCCGCGTACGCGACGCAGGCCAAGATCGTGGCGATTCCGTCGTCGACCAGCGGCGCCTGCCGACTGCTCGTGCACGTGGAATCGACGGAAGATTACCCGCAACAGGTCGTGCTGCTGCGTGGCGAGATTGACAACAACATCGCCGCTGCCTCGTCCTCAAACGAACTGGCCCTTGATGTTGCGCGTGTTTTCCGCGTCGGCAGCAACCACGGAGACAAGCAGCGGCTCAAGTTCGTGGACTTCGCCGTTGAGAAGGGGTACCTCTACTCGGCGTGGCGTTCGTCTCGCGGTGACTTCGTGTACTCGCACGCGAATCCGATGGCGCTGACCGGTCCGCGCGTGATTCCAGCCCAGTTGGTGAGCAGCGTGGATGTCCAGATGAAGAAATACGAGCAAGAAGACGTGGTTTTCCCGTTCCAGCTTTCGGACGACGAAAACGCGAACGCCCAGCTGATTGATGTGAGTCGAGTGAGCTATGCGCTTGGTTGATCGGTCTGAAACTAATTATGTATGTGTTGTCGTAGAACTACTACGCTGAGCGCGTGCTCCTCCCTGGCCGCTTCTCGCGCCAGAGTCTGTACAAAGCCATCTCCGAATACCACGGCGGCCTCGAAGCTCCACTCCGCGCCTACTTCACGCAAGTCGGACCTCAGGAATCGCGTTACAAGGAGATGTTGGTTGGTGTCGTTGGAGACAAGTGGCTTCAGTCATCATCGGTGGGAACTTCCGCCCGTGCAGCGCGTATCATCGGTCAGCAGCATCCGAGTGCGCAACGCATGAGCATTTGGAAGGCCGTGATCGAACTCTGCACGAAGCACTGGCGAAATGAAGTGGCGCCGATTGGCTTTGCAACGAGCAACAACGCGACTTCGCTCGGCTCTCCAGTTTTGCTGCGTCGCAACCGCATCTCGTTGTTTTTCCCGTCGGCCGCATCCATCACATCGACGATGCTCTCAACGTCCACGACTCCGTCGGCTGCTGCCGCGCGCGAGATCGTGGGTGACGTTCTTCCAGCGTATGACGCGTTCCCGAGCGCTTCGTTCCAGGCGACGGTTCAAAACGAAGTGACGGCGATTATGTCGGGCGACGATTGGAAGGTCGAGTCTCTCATTCCTCTGGCTCGCCAGTCTGTGCGATTGGCAATGCAGAGCACACCGTCGGCTGCGGGCGAGTTGCTGCCAGAGGTCGTGCTCACGAGATCGCTGCTCCGTCTCAGCCAAGCGCTTGGAAATGACGCCTCGCACCACGTCCAGATTCTGCAGGATCTTGTCGACAGCTTATCGCCAGCACACGTTTCCCTCGGCGAGGCCAGTGACGATCCATTCGCCGTCAACAGCGACGCTGAAGAAGGAAACGAGCAGGATGGAAACTGCGACGACCAGATGAATGGCGGTGACAGCGCGTCGTCGCAGTTCTTCGCAGCCAACGAACTCTGCTACGCACTGAGCCAAGTGACCGCGCGCACTGTCGACTCGTTGTGTGCCCAGGCGCTTCGTGTCGTGCTTTGTCTCGCGCATCTCGTGGACGCGAAGCCTACGTTCATCGAACCCGAGACGCTGAAATCGATTGAGCGCAAGTTGCTACCGAAGGCGATTGTCGTGTACCAGCGATGGAGCCAGAGCCGGTGGTTGGCGAACCAGAACATCACGAGCACGACCGAGATCGACTTGTTGAGCGCAAAGACTTCGGGTACTCTCTTGCCGCCTCTGTTGCAGTTCTTCTTGGCTGAAGCGAACGACAGCCTCAACCGCGTGGAGGCTTTCCAGCGCGTGCGCAGTACTGTCGACTACGGGGACGAAGATACCCATGCTCTGCTCGGAAGCTTCGCCAGTGGTATTCTCGAGTTGATCTCGCGTCCGAATGATCTGTTGGTGGCGTTCCTGCAGAAAAAGCGCGAGTACAGCATCTTGCGGTCGATGCTCAGCTGCAGTCTGAACGACTTGAATCTGCAGCACGAGTCAGCCGTCCCTCTCAAGGCACACATCCGAGTCAAGTACATCCGCTCCATTGGCGAATGTCTCGCGTGGGAAGGCCACCAAGCGTCGACGAAGCAGAACGTTGACGAGCGAGTCGCAGCTGCTGCCTCCAACGAGTACTTCAAGCAAGCCGTTCGCTGTTTCAACATGTGCCTGTCGTCCTACGTCGCACAGATCGAGTCGAGTGAGGAAGACCGAGACCAGGCTGCTCGTGCGATCGACGACTGCGAGCGATTCGTTGGCACAGCCGTGCGTCTGTTGAAGGAAACTGTCCCTCGCGGCTCGTACCAGCTCACTCTGCGTTTCCTGTGGGTCATCGCGTCGGAGGCTCTTGAGCTTGTCGATTCCAAGGCGCTTCAGTCATTCGTGTGGGTCAACATCTTCAAGTACTCCGTGGAAGTTCAGGAGTTCCACGATGCCCACCTCGCGCTCATGCGCACTGTGCAGCTTTCGACTCTGAGCCAAGGATTCGAAGGAGAGCAGCAGAACACTGAGGACGAGAACGACGTCGACACTGACATTGCGCGTACGGCTGTCGAGTGCACGAGCTACTTCGTGAAGGAACTGTGTCGCCACGGCCGCTTGGACCTGGTGTGTGATTTCCAGTGGGCAGCCCTCGAATCTGAAGTGGAGCAGCAGATTCAGTGGCTCGCTGCGAACGCGAATGTCGTGAAGGACGGAGCGGTGGACCCGAATGTCGTGATGTATCACCAGCTTGTGTATGCGTTCTTTGCGCGTCGCAACCAGCCAGCGAACGCCGCGGCGGCGATGCACTCTCTGTATCTGCGACTTCGCCTGGCAGACTCGGCGATCAAGTCGGCTCGTTCGCTTCGCACGCAACGCAACGCACTGCTTGCCGCCATGAACGTCTTGCTTGAGCTCAATGACGAGGAGAACCGATGGGTTGTGCGCAAGCTCCACACGGAAGAGTTGCTCGATAAGACCAAGCCAAAGACGAAGCCCACGGCCAAGCAGATCGCCTCGCTTCACATCGTCACGTACAAGGACATGGAGCGTGAGCTGGCTGTGCTGGACGGCAAGCTGCGATTGCTCGAAGTTGGCCTCGAGGAAAGCGTGCTTCTGTCGACGATGGATGCCAGCGACGTCGTGATGCTGCTCGTGGATGCGGCTATGCGACTCTCGTTTTCGACTGACGCTTCGGCGATCGCGACGCTGTCCGAGAAGAAGCAAGAGAGCCTCGTGTCGCTGGAACTGGCCGTCCAGATCGCAGCCAAGAGCTCGCTTCCGTACGACCACATGACCAAGTCTCTGGCGCGCTTCTGTGTGTCGAATGCGCAGTCTTTCGGCGTGGATCACTTGGCGTGGGAGCTGCTCAAGACGTACTTGCGGTTCGTGGACGAGCTCAAGCAGTTCGAAATCGCTGCCCAGGAGATCCTGTCGTGGCAGAGTTTCAAGATCGTGCTGCCCGAGTGGATCACGCAGCGTCTGAGTAGCCTGCGCACAGGCAACGCCGCCAAGCTCGTGCTGCTGTACATGAAGCACGGTTTGTTGATCGAGGCCACGCAGACTGCGGCCGCCATGATCCCTGTGGAGATCATCAAGGAGGGCGAGGCTGCGTTCCGCAAGCGCAGCAACGCACCGAGTGCCTCGCTGCCATGGCTGCCTTACAATCTGTTCGACGCCTTGCTGAACGCCGACGATGCAGCACTCACCAGTACGTCAGGCTCCGCAGCAACGGGCGGCTTTGGATTCAGCGGTGCGTCTGCCGCCTCAGGGGACCCGTCACTGCGCGCTGCAGCTCAGGAGCTCCGCGCGCGGCTCGTGGAGTATTTCAAGTACGTCAACACACTCGACCACGCGCGCCAAGCGGCGTCGGTCTCACGCGACTCGTACGCGTCGCTTTAAAGATTTGATTCAATACAGCAAGCAGCGCTCGCTACCCACTTGCGATCCTGGGGATTTACATGAATGAACCATTCGCTATCATGTTGGATATGACTACACCTGACCAGAGTGCCTCCATTGAAGGCGTCTCTTACGCTACTGCGATGCAGCTCTCCAATGACTTCTCGGTGGGTGGTCTGGAACAACATCATCTTCACGACGATCGCCGTATCGTGCCGACGCCCGCGGATCCCATCGGCATTGAGAACAAGCAAAGCTTTGAATTTGTTTGGCGCGAAACGGAAGGAAACGTTGGATTTGGATCGTTGGGTGGTTTGAAACAATATCAATTGTATTGTGCTATTCAGTTTGATTGTCAGTCAAAAAAAGCTACTTAATCAGGGAAATTTTCGTTCGAAAACAGGGTGCGATTGCATAGCAACGAGATCAAATCAGTGTCACTATCGAAACGATAAATAGTGACCTTGGATGAGCTCTCAGTCAAGTAACAGAACGCTTCAATATCTCTGCGAATACTTAGAGCATGACAGACCTCAACGCACTTGACGTATGTTGGATCAATCTAGCCTATGCATTCTGTGAGGAACTATATCGCATCGTTGTTATCGGTGAGTTCCCGTGTTGTTGCTCTGACGTTGCATTGCACGCACGCCATCTTTATAAATCCAACTTCGCCCGATTTGCTGTCGAATGCCGGTTCCAATACCGGCATTCGGGGCATTCCCGTTGTTAATCGGTCCAAGCCACCGATAGAAGTCGCTGAATGCGAACGGACAGTCCGTTCTCCAAAAGAGGGTTTCATTTTGTTTTTATATACTAAATCAGGTTGGTCTGACCTATTTAGGGCCTTGATCCGGTGGCTCTGTTTCCGGTTTTGCAAAAAATTGTGAATCTCACAATAACCATCACGTTCGTTAAAATGCTATGAATGGGCGCACACTTTCCAAAAAGAACCAATAATATACCCAAAATCACCGAAAATACCATCTCAACCCATTGCGCTAGCTCACTTCAGTGACACCAGAGCCATGTCACTACCGTTAGAAGCAGCAACACACCCAAAACGCCAATAAACACCAACAAACCTGAACCTGCCTGCCCAAAACACCAACAAAAAGGGAAAATGGAAGCAGCAAACATGCCAAGAGAACGCCAAGAGAACCTCGCCATCAACAGCACCCCCGGGTCCCAGAAGCTCTCACAACGCAGTAGATAGCTAACAGAGCCCTCGCGCGGGAGTCACACCGTGTCTGCACCTCGCATTCGAGAACTGGCCACGGCAAAAGCACTCGAAGAAACGATCTGTACGGACCGACAAGTCAAGTCTACGACAACGACCAACGACCATGAAGATCTTCGCGATGACCACCACCACCAAGGTGTCCGGCTGGATGCTGGCGGGTGTGCTCACCACGACGCTCCTGGGCGTGGGCTACGCGTGGACCACGGAGACGCAGGAAGCAGCGGCGTTCGCGCCCTCAAAGGACTTCACGCCGGCGACTGAGAAGGACGAGGCCACGACTACGGCGACTGTGGCCAGTGCCTATGTCGTGGAAGACGTGGATGACATGGAAGCGGAGCAGGACGTGAAGGAGGAGGAGGAGAAGGCGGAGGAGGTGGAGGCGGAAGAAGAGGAGGAGGAAGAGGCGAAGGAGGAGAAGGTGCCAGCGAGTGCGAGTGCGCCAGCGACTCCTGTCGTCGTTCTCGACGACGCGACCTTGGCGCTGGCCATGGAGGTCGGGCGCTTGTCGTCGAGTGATGTGATGGCGCTTGCGCGCCTGCTGGAAGAGGCGGAGGAACCAGCGGAGGAAGAGACGAACGACGCCGAGAAGCAGCGGCAGCGGCAGCTCGAGGTGGAAGCGGCGGGGACGCCCAAAGTGGACACCGAGACCAAGGCCGCGAGCAAGAACGCGTCGGAGCCTACCACGACGACGCAGACCGACGCGACGGAAGAGGAGGAAGAGGAGGAGGAGGAGGACGACGACGACTCGGCGCCGCTGGTGGAGCGGCGCGTGGTGGTGTTCCGTCCGCTGACGGCCGTGGACCACGACCCGTCGTCGCTGGCGCCCACGATGGCCGTGTCGGCGCGCTTCTCGGAGACGGTGTGCGCGCTCCAGGACTTGTACATGC